>JBBHKE010001059.1:116198-140975 GCA_037447655.1 Zygnema cylindricum | reverse complement strand
ACTTTGCCAAAGTACCCATTGCATGGGGACATACCCTAAGTGTGTGGAGGAAAGATGGTTTGAGTGGCATAAAATTTATTAACACTACTAGCGATACACGGTGTACTATACGAGCGCAAACTGTGCCCAACAATCAAACGACGCAACAGACTGACACAAAGGTGCCAAAGTACATTCAACAACGCACACTTCAACAAGGACTTCCATAGCAAATCCTCTACATAAGTGACGGTCCACAAAAGCGCCAATTCGATCTGCGCCGGATTTCACAATGTACCTGACAGATTTTTAAGAACTTCATTTCCTTAACTGAATCAATTTTACGAACTTCATTTTTTGATTAATTTATCTTTCTCGATTTCATTTTCTAGTGATCTGGTTTCGCAGACTCCTTTACTAGTAGGCGCCGATGGCATTCGCTCCAAAGTTAGGGAAGCAGTGGTGGGAGGCGAGTCCCCTATTTGCGACAACGAGAGGGCTTTTTGGAGAGCCATCATTCCCTTCGACCGATATTCTCATCTGGTAAGTACACTCTCAGACCCTAATTAATGTGTAATTTAACAAAAGGGCCCAAACCTTGTCATATCTTATTGGGAGGTAGGTTTCACTTTTGGTGTGTTTGTAAAGTTGTTTGTCCACAAAGTTTAGCTAGCGGTCATCCCTAGACCCGCTTCACTCTCCTTCTATAGCCTCTCGCTCTCCCTCTCCATCTCCCTCTCTCTCCCCCTCCTCTTCTCCCACTCCTCCAAACTGGAAGTTTTACATTGGGACAAGGCCTCTTTTATTTGTGTTTGTGCCATACTATCTCATGACCAAGTTTTCTTTTGTCGTTGTTATTCGAAAAGAACTTCCGGTTTGAAATAAAGACGATCCCAAGAATCATAATGTGTTTGTTTTTTTAACTCTAAGTAGGATGAGAGTTGTACCAAATGTTAGTGTGCCTGACGCCCATATTAACATTCAAACTAGGATCATCTTGTGTACCCTATTATATACTGAGAAAATAGTACCTGATGCAACTTTGCAATATGACAGTAGAAATTGACAAATACAAATACATGCTTTGTGTGAACCAAGTTTGTAGAGTTTAAAATTAACGCTAAAAAACTTATGAAGAGTTGCGAAGACTTGCTCATTTACTTTGCAAAATGGTAGATGTTGAAAAAAGGATATCTCGCAACCTTATTGGGTGAGGGTCGTACGGCTCTTTTTGGGGATTCTGGAATGGGATATTTATATGCGGCATTTACGGTTTTGGATTCCTTTAGACGAGACCAGGCCAAATAACGGTCAAAGAATGGACAAGAAGCCAAAGAATGTCTTAAGATATTATTTGAAGGTTGGGAATTAGCTCTCAACGTCTTGGTGGTAAGCTATAATTTTGACTGAGGTATACAAATTTGGTGGTCGAAAGTCTAGAAATGTGGCATTGCATTATTATCTCTCTCTCCCCCTCTCTCCCTCTCCCTCGCCCCCTCCCTCCCACTCTCCCTCTCCCTCTCCCCTTTCCCATCTCCTCTTCCTCTCCCTCTCCCTCTCCCCCTTTCTCTCTCTCTTCTCTCTCTCTTGATCTCTCTCTCTCATTTACACAGAAGTGAACCATATTCAAATCTTCAAGTTTTTTACCATTTCCCATGGACAACTTTTACATCGAGTATGGAGGAAATCACTTTTTAAGGACGTTTTGACCTCCAAAGAAGTATATACTGGCACCATTATTGCGTCCCTTTTTTACTTTTGTTGTCTTTTGGCGTTTTAGTAAACCTCCCTATCGAAAAACTGACCGGTTAGGAAAAATAAATGGGATTTTTGCAGATTATTGAACCGGAGGAAATTATAGAACGAAGGGTTTTAGATATGCCGGTTTTAGAGCGTTGGGTCTATGGAAGAGTAGCGCTTCTTGGAGGTGAGATTCTCTAGCAATAACAAAAGCCCTATCATTCCACCTCCACCTCCTCCTCCACATCCTCCCCCTCGTCCTCCCACATGGACCTTTATGGAGAGAGGGAGGAAATTTACATCGGGGTTCATGACTGTGACAAAAAAGGTTTGGATCCTTCGGTTGTTGTCGGAAGGAAGTGAGGTCCCGAGGGAGTAGAGGGAGAGGATTTTAGTCAAAAAGGTTAAGGGGAGAGGAAGAGATCGGGTCCTGTTGTGTTGTTGTTTTCAGATAAAAGTGAGGCTCCGAGGGGGATAGATCTTGAAGTTAAGGGCATGGTGGGCAATGGGGAAGAAACCGGAGAAAGAGATCAAAGAGGAGAAGAAGAAGAATCATGGCACATGATGTCGGTTGTGATTGTCCAGGGTTAAGAAATGATAAAGTGGAAGCAAAAAATAAAAGACAAAAGTGAACTAGAAGAATAAAAAAGGGATGAAGCGACGATTCGCTAAGCTATGTGACGATTAAATACCATGATTACAACTAGTGTTGTCCATCGGTGAATTTACTATCGACGCTAAGTTTGATAACCCATATATCGGTTTCTGTTATCCATAAAGGTTCAGAAGAGTTGGTCAACTCGTTATTGTTAATTATCGTAGATAAATGTCGATATATGAGCACCAATAATAGATAACCACCTATAACTGATATATCCCTCTTGTGGGAGGGAGAGGTGCTCAATCGCAAAGGGGGGTGTTTAAAAACAAAAAAACTATGTTGGGGTACGAAACTTTCATTAGAATACGGAACGGTACCAATGAAATATAAACTATTATATATCGATTATCGATGCAACAAAAAAGGTTATATATCGTTTATCGATAAAAAGTTGTTGTCACACAACACTAATTACAAGGTGTGAACGGAAAGTACATTAAAAATGATTTTTAATGAACCAGTATATAACAGACGAAAACCAGTGTACAGTCTCGAAAATGATGTACAAATCTAAAGGTACGGCCCCATGTAATTGTAACTTAGGGAACTTACTTTGTTTTATAGCGAAAATTCTTCGTACACTGTTTTCAAGAATCCCAATGTGTAAGGGTACGGCCCCATGTGGCTAAGTTCAAGTTTTTTTCTGTCGTTTTCCTTTAAAACTTAGCGCCGTACTGCCTATGTTACAACCGTATGAAGAAATCGCAAATTTGTAGAGTACAATTTGCGTCATTCTCGAACTTAAGATGTACGAAAAAATTTCGTCTTGTGTTTTTTCAAACCCACTGTCACGTCATATTCAAACTCATCATAAACCACATCGGCAATGTGTTTTAAGTAAAGTTAAACCGTTTACATAAATAGAAAAGCATATTCCCACGTATGAAAAGTTTTCAAAAGTTTTTGTCGACTGAAAAAAATACAGGGCTGTTCGTTTTTGTCCGCATGCACCTTGTACGGTTTTTTTTTGTAAGGGTCTCGATGGTGCAGTGTCATTTCACGCAAAGTTGAAAAATCTGAGACGGTGCAAAACCTGCGAAGTTATGGCGGCCGGATAGGAGAGGTTTACGCAAAGGCATGTTGTATGGCCACGGCTGCAAGGCTGTACGTCTACGATGTCACGTAATGACATGCGACATGCCAAATTGTTTTAAAAATTACGATGTGTCTTGCGACGCTTCGAAAAGTTTCAAAAAAAATACGGAGCGGCAAAGACAGATTGTACACGCTGACAGCCTTCACAGGGATTGTCGACTTATACAATCGTCACAAAGTTAAGTAACAATTTCGAGTAAACACATACAAACACCTGAAATCCGGGTCCGCCGGATCCGCGCTAAAATACAAAGTAAGTTCGCTAAGTTACAACTACATGGGGCCGTACCCTAACAACGAAATTGTTACTTAATGCTGTGACAATTCTATACGTCGACAATGCCGGTGATGGTTGACAACTTCTACAATTTGTCTTGACGCACCGTATTTTTTGAAACGGTTTAGAACGTCGCAAGACACACCGTACTTTTTGAAACATTTTGGTACGTCGCATGTCTTTGCATGACATCGTAGACGTACATTTTTCCAGCCATGGCTGAATAAGATGCTTATGCGTTTGCCTCTCCTATTTGGTCGCCATGAATGGAAATTCAATTCTTGAGGCCCCTTCAATTTTTTTTTATTTTTTTTTGGGCGTGTTTGTTGGATTCTTCCCAGTGTGACTTGGTTTGTGCACATGCAGTCGCCCTCAGTGCCTTCCTCTACTAGTCTTGCGAAGTAGTGAAGTTTGGAGTGAAAGAGAGGCAAAGTGAACAAGGTAAGAGAGGCGCGAGAGTCAGTGGTGCATTCGCAGATTTTTCATCTTTTCGTGAAATTGCATTGCAGCCTTGTGACCCCTGCAAAAAAAAATCCGCACAAGATGCAAGCGGACAAAAAGAAATAACCGTGTGCTTTTTCTTGTTGTCAAAAACTTTTGGAAACTTTTTTCACGTGCGAATCTGTTTTTCTATTCGTGAAAGAGGTGTTACTTTATTTAAAACACATCGCCTATGTGTTTTAAGATAATTCTGAAGATGATGTGACTGTGGGTCGAAAAAACACAATACGACAGCTTGTCGTACATCCTAAGTTCGAAGATGACGCAAATTGTACTTTACATTTTTGCAATTTCTTCGTACGGTTGTAACTTTAACAAGACGGCACTAAGCTTTTGAGGAAAACGACAAAAAAAATCCTTTACTTAGCCACATGAGGCCGTACCTTAAGGTACAAGTAAAACTGTCGTTCCGCTAATCACACAACTAAATGTGTACTCCAATACTCCCATTCAATTGTAGTTGTGAAAAGGGGGGAATGATTGTGGAGGTGAAAGAAATTAGGAAGCGATTGAAGGGGGGAACAAGGCCTTGAGTGAAGAGGAAATTTATTTTTTTATAATACCGAAAACGGATCGAATAGAGAAAATCGGATAAGAAATTTAATAGGAAAAAAATTCGAAAAAATGTCCAATGTACAAAAAATAATAAAATGTGATCTAAGTGAACACATGGTATGTAACAAAAAAATCTCTTTGATTGAGAGGTTAAAAGTTAAAGAAGCCTTGTGTAAGAGGAAAAACAAAGGTGGAAAGTAAGCTTTGCAAAATGAAAGGGAAAGATGTGAGAAAATGGATTTGGAAAGTGACTAAAAAAAGACTGTTGAGGAAAAAAATGAGTGATGAGAAAATTAAACAAATGTTAAAATAAATGAACACAGATGTCATATTAAGGGATAATTCTTGATGACTTGAAAGGGTTAAAAAACATGGTTAGAGAATGGATGTGAGAGAAAAAAAAGGAAGAGTGATTCCAAACAAAGTGTCCTCTATCGAGCCTACATGAAAAGGTGGAGAGTGAATTGGGAATTCAGTGAAATGTCAATAGGAAACTTCACATCAAACAATGTATGTCGATCAATAGTAGAGGGTAGAAAAGTTCACAGCATTGAATTACTTTTTGAGATAATACATATTTAAAATTTTGAATGTTATTTTTGATTTTCACATTGGTCTAAGTACGGCAATTGAGATCAAGGAGTTTTTATCTTTCTTCTTGTCGTGTTTCGACTGAAAATAAGGCTAATTTAAAAATATGAATATGGTTTTTTCAAGGAAAATATTTATTCCGTTATTTTTTTTTGTCACAGTTTGACAGCGGTGAAGACTCGGAAATTGATTTCGCATACTACATTTGGTAGTCTAGGCTAGTGTTTTCTATGCACTTAAAAATTAGCAAAAGGAATATTTAAAGTTTTTTTTTTAAACCTCTTTCTTTGAACTTGGTACCGAGGAATTTGTTCAGAATTATGGAAAGTTAAGGAGGACTCTTCTTAAGATCGACCAGAATTTTGGATCTTTTGTAGCAAAAGGAATTCTTGAATGGCTATAATATTCAACTTAAATAGTATTGACAAAGCTAGTTTTGGGGTTTGTTATTTTCACTTTGCAATTAGACTTCTCACTCTGGACCGTATTAATTACCGGAGGAAACATATATGGAATTTGGATATCTGCCCAAGTCCTCTTCTGACACACCAAAAATCATGCAGTCCTATCCTATTTTTATTCTTCCAGGCTCTATTACAATAAGTGGTATAGTTGTCAAAAGTCACGGAGTTTGTTAGTAAATATTGTTTCATTTAGTAAACCCGCATATGTAACAGTAAACGGGGATCTTTCAGAATATCGATACGTTTCTTAAGGACTTCCAAAGCTTTACAAACCCTTCAAGAATTACATCTTTTCTGTTTTTTTGTTTACCGGTAACGGTGCATTTTGTGTTGCGGCCCTCATTTGGGTTTTTTTCTTTTGTTTTTTATTTTCTATTTTCGTTTTTTTCATTTTTATCATTTTTCTTTGTCTAATTTTTTTTTTGTTTTTGTTTTTTAAAAACAGATGCAGCACATGCTCTGTTTCCATCATCCCGGTCAAGGAGCAAATGCTGCTTTCGAAGACGGATGGGAACTCGCAGCTCAACTATCGACAAAAATAATCTCCGGTAAAATTCTTTTGGGTTTTTTTCTCGTCTCTTATCTCGTTTTCTTCTCCGTGTTTCCCTCCTTGATTCGGTATCTTTTTCGTACTCTGTCTCTTCCTATTTTTTATTTGTCTCTCATATTAAGCAACGAGCCTATAGCCCTTTTTATTTCTTGCTTGTCTTCTTTTGTCCCATTGTTTCTCTGAATATCATATGATATATCCGTACGCTATGCTGACATATGTATAAAACCTTAGAAAAGCCCTAATATACCCTAAAAAGTACTTTTTTTCCTTCTCTACCCTCTTCCAAGGTACACCGGTTATCATTATTAGTGTTAACAACACAAATTTGGTGTTGGTTTTTTTTTCTCGTCTGACCACAAAATAGCTCTAACAATACTAACTTTTTTTTCCCTAACGCTTATTCTTTAAAATATTTAGAATCAAAATTAAAATTAAAAATATTTGAACGTCATTTCGAACTGAATTAGAAGCAAAAACACTAAAACGCCACACTGATAATCTCTTGACTGTAATAACTATTCATATATACTCTATCAAATCCTGTTTGATATTTTTCGATGTTGTTAGTTTTACATTCCTCATTTTCCTCCGTCTTCCCCTTTGCCTCCTACGGGATATTACTAACCTTCGGTTTCTCTAGTTTTGTGAATGCAAATAGCCATCCAATTCGAACTTTCCTGACCTTTTTTTTTTACTTTTCGGTTTTTTTCCTCCTTTTTTTTTTTTTTTTTTTTTCAGGGATGCTTTGGAAGCATATGAGGATATTCGCATTCCTCGATTGAAAAATATTTCTATTCAAAGTATGGCGTTTACTAAAAGGGCGTATGAGAAAAAACCTCCTATCGAATACAAAACAGATACGGCAACTTTATACGACTACTTTCTTGCGTATGAAGGAACCCAATGTGTTTGAGAAAGGCCTTGTTTTTCCTTTTTCTTTTTTTCAATTTTGCGTTTTTTATTGTACTTTAGATTGTATAGTTCTTTTGGTCGAGTGTATATCGAAGATCTTTACTATGTAATTTATTTCAAGACTTCAAATGTAAAATTACTGTTTCGTTATTTTGGAATCGAAATTCTCTTGTGAAGTTGTTGAGTTTTTATATGAAAGAGAACACTTTAATTTATCCTAAAAAACACACCAGTTAAAGAGTGACATGTTTTGTTTTTTTACATTTAAAAAGATTTTCGCAAATACATCCGGACGTTTGAATGTAAAAGTATGTGAAAAAGAACGTTTTAATGTTTAAAATAGTGGACCAGTTCGAGTAATAAGTCTCCGGTATTTTTATTTAGAGTCATTGCATTTGTTTAGACCAGAGGTATTAAGGACAGGCCCAGTACACCCCTCATGGGTATTAGAGTTGGTAACATTTCTCTTAAAAATGTTGATTAGTGTTTTTTTGACCCGAAATCATAAAATTGTGTTAATAACACTATTTAATTAAGTGACCCATGACGAGCCACGTTGCAAAACATACTTAAAATACTCAAATTACTTGAAAACAAAAACATTTAAGCAAATATTTTACAAATATTATAGTGAAATGAGATCAGTTGTTTGTGCCAATTCATGGTGGCCGTAATATTATTTGTTTTTAATGTATGTATAATAAATTATAATGCATTTTATAATATTTACTGTTAATATTATGATGTATTTATTATAACATATGATAACATATTGTAACATATTAGTGTTGTATATCTATATGTATATGCATATGTATATACATATATACACACACATACACACACATTTAGTTATTAATATTAGTGTGTGATAATAGTTTGCAGGTAACTTTTTTTCCATGATGACCGAAAGCTGAAAACCAGTAATACTCCTTTTGCAACCTTGATTAGGAAAATAATTTTAGGGTTAAGTGAGTGGACGACGTATTTCATTGATGAAAAGTTAGTCGCTTTGGGTTGGTCATCCGAACTAACGAGGAGAGTTCCTCGTAATCACGGATAGCTTTGACCGGCCACAGATCAATACACGCAGAGGGGCTTAGGGAGTCACAAAGTATTTGGACAAGAGAGATAGGAAAGAGTAGAAAGGGATATAATTAGCAAACAGATAAAGTAGGAAAAAATACAAAATAGAATTGTAGGAAAGCGGTAGCTTTAATAAATGGTCCTTTTAGGACAATGTTACAAAAGACTTTCTCTAATAAAGCCAAATTCTATTCCTTGTCTCACTTGACTATTTCAGAACTGCTATTCTTGCATTAATGGATGAAGGATGTCTCTTGTCTCTTCTGAGTGCCTATTTGTATTCTAATGCAGTCTGTATAAATAATGCACTCTCTTATGTGGTCCAATGAAATGATGTCTACACATGCTTGTTCACTTGGATCTGACTATTTACAACTGCATGATTCTAACAATGGTATGACTCCATGTCGTCCAAATCGTGACATCCGTTCGTATAAATGGTGCTGTTCCACGATGTGACGTCGATCACACAAAATCGGCGATGTGACACCAATCACATAAAATCGGCGATACCCGATATTGCCCAAAATCGCTAATAAAATCAACACTCCCACTCGAGTTTGCGGCGATATGGGTTCGTGTAAAAGATCACTTTGGAATAACTTTGGGTCGATTAGAAGTCGCCCGTAGATACATAAGTTGCACTGATCCGTACCAAAGGAAATAGCCGCGTGTCCGTTCGAACTGTGAACCTGTACGACGTGAAATTTGGAAGGTATGAAATTTCCTCCCACTTTCGCATGTGAAATTGTGTCGTCGCATGCTGACAAGTTTTTCATGTAAACATTGGAATCCGATGTGATTCCCTCGTCATTAGACACGTGGAGCTCATCCGCTTCGTCTGTGAGCTCGAGACTCCCATATCCGTTGATCTCTGGTTTTGTAAATTTTCAAGATCGTGGAATCGATAACTTCAGCATGGGTTTTAACGTTTCCTCGAATGTACCTCGTACGTCTCCAACTGGATGGTTTTCGACCGTTGATAATTCAGGGTGGTCCTCGTCCGTTGAAACATTTTGATGTACCTGCGTGAAATTTGTCAGTGAAATCGAACGACGCTCGCTGTTCCTTGATTTCGGTACAATGGTGTGGATTGCGATTGCGGATTGTAACTCGCATGGTTGTCGCCAATCCTACGTTTCACGTATGACTTGTCGCCCAATATGTCGTTGCCCACGAATGAAAAACTTTGGTGTCGTGACGTCGTATGCGTTTCCGGCGGCCTATATGGCGAAGTCTCATTTGGTCGAGACTTCGTTGTACTTTGATGTACACTTAAGATTTAGATCAAGGGTCATGAGTGAAGGTTCGATTTCAATCGTGCGCCTTCGCCGCGATTTAGGGAAGGTATCTTCACTTCGTGCGAAGTTGTACTTTGAGTTGGCATCAAGTGTACTTATGCCAACTTTTCTAGGGTTAGGATAATTTCCCAATTTTCCCTGTCTGCTATCTGTTCGCCCCTCTCCTCCTCTCTAAGTTCTCGTGCTCCCCTTAGCGTTTCCTTTCGCACTTTCCTCCTCTCCTTAAGCTTCCTTGCCGAAGCTACACCTCCTCTCTTCCTTCCTTTGTTTCCTTTCGAAGCCGTCGTGCTGAAAATGGACATTGAGGTGGGGTTAGGAATTAGGGTTAGGATTTCTTCCTCTTGCTCCTCCACACGTTCCGCTGTGTTCTTTATGGGTGGACGCTCCATCTGCACTTGCTTGGCGCATGGACTCGAATGTGGATGAATCAGGGCCGGCTCTCCGGATTTTCTTCCTTCTCAAGGTGAGTGTAACTTACTCCTTCCTTGGCTGCTTGCTTGATTGTTTCTCTTCCAGTGAAATTTCCCAGCAACGCATCTCTAAATGATTCGTACTTTAACACTCCTTTATCCTCTTTGACCTCCTCTAGCATCTGGTTTGACATTTGGACTTTCGTGATCGCAGATTTGATGGTGAACTTGATGGATTTCTGTGGAGTACGTAGTGGTGGAGATCCGGAATCTCCCACTATCTCTAAACTGTAAGGTGATTTCTCAACTAATCCTCTCCTTAGGCTTGCATTCCTTGGCTCTTTTGCATGCGGAAAATCTGCACTGAGAGTTTTCTTGATTTTTTACCTCTTGACCTCCAATCTTCTCCACTTGATTGAGTTGTGGCAGATTTTTTGGGTTTGCTGATTTTGACATCTGATGTCACTCGTGGACTTTTCTATGCAGGTCCACTTCCTCCATCTCCAAGGGATGAGGCATTAGGAAAGCCGATGTCACTCGTGGACTTCTCTATGCAGGTCCACTTCCTCCATCTCAAGGGATGAGGCATTAGGAGAGCCGAATGGCTTCTGTACGCTCTCCATCTTTTTCTGCCATGTCCTCCGTGCTTGAGGTAAGACACCGTTTGCCGCTTTTGGGACATTCGTCCTTCTGATTGACCTAAATGCTCCAAGATTCTCAAAATTGATAGTGTTTTCTTTGTACTCGTGATCGGGCTCGTGCTTGAGTCCTTCTTGATCCTCTTTGTTTTCTCTTGGCGTTTGTGTCAAAGTGGACACCAATTTCGCCGACTCACTAACTGTTATTGCTTTCTCCTGTGGCGTTTTTGACAGATTTTTCTGAAATTCGAATGCCGAAACAATCTTCCTCCCATTGATAGAGGTGGGTATTCGAGAGTGGAGGTGGTGGTCTAGGCCGACCTCGTCATCTGCACTTCCGGTGGTGTATCTGCAGGTTAGTGAATTCACTCCTTTATCTTTTGATTCTTTCTCCTTTCTCCCACTGTTTTACATCTTCATTTCTTTCTTTTCTATGTTATGTTTTTCTTTCTTTTTCTGTCTTCTCTCTACACCTTGCTCACTAATGCTTCCGCTGTCTAAGTCCCCTTGACTCTTGGGTTTTGTGAGATATCGAGCATGTGGTTTGCTACCTTCGGGTTCTTTCTGCCATTTTTCCACTTTTTGCATGAGTTTTACTATCATAAAACTGATTTTCGATCTCTCTCTCTCTATGCAGATCTTGGACTATCTTGTCATTTGAGCTAGTTCCTAGGACACTGTCCGTGCGACCTAGCGCGACGATGACCGAGAGGGTATTTTTGGTTCTCTCTCTACCACCACCTCTATTGTCATCTCGCTTGGGATTGCCTCTCGCTTTTACAGGATTCTTAAGGTATGGTTCTGAGTCTACTTCCCCTTTTTCTTCCTCTTTGAAATGCATTTGATTCCTTCCGTTTGTTGATGTCGTGTCCCGTACACCTGCAATATTTTGAACTTCTTGTTCGCTGGTGCTACAGTCCTTTGTCGCTTGATTTCCTGTATCAACGTGCATTGTTAATGTGGAATCTGTCTCCATTTGCTTTGCGTGACTGGCGATCATTGTGGCGTTTTCTTGCAGGACATTTGTCTCGTCCTCCTTGCAGATTGTTGATGATAAAGTACTTATTTGATTTGGAGCACTCTCTGTGATCTCTCCGTAGATTTCCTTTGTCGTGGTTTCCAGCCATTCTGAGGCGAAACTACTCGATGTGATGCCATCCGGTGACACCTGAAGCGTGGTGTCTTTCTGCAACACCTGACTTTCAACTCCCTTTTGGTAAGATCTCCCGCTGATGTCCTCCTTGTTGTTCTGAGATAACAGCCGGAACCGAAGACGATAAGGATGCCGGTGTAGTCATCTCGGAACCAAACCAAGCAAGAAACTTTCACAAAAACCGGTCTGAAAAACAGCAACTTCAACAGTTGATAAAACCCAAACCAGAGACACAATAGCTCTGCAAATCTACCACATAGTAGATAATTTCAGGATGAACACACACACAAAATTACAAAACATTCTGCCAACAGATCTCTGAGATATCCACAGATGACAATACCAAAAACAGGCTGTACAGTTTTTTACTACAAAATGTTCATGCCTTCAAAGTTATCTAAGTCCTACTAATATACACTGAAGCCTATGCTGCTGAACGTACGGAGGCATACCAGCCGTACAATAAATACCTACGGCTCGAACCAAACAAGGTACGTCACACAAAAAGATTCCTTTACTAATCAACTAACCACACAAAGACAAAAATCTACTTAACTAGATATTTACAAAAGAGTAGGATTCTATATGCCACGTCATTTGTCGTGTATGTGGTTCACACGGACCAGCATTTGTCGGTGGTCTCCCTCAGCCGCGTACATATCACATTCGGCACCGTAGACAAATCTCCATGTGCCATTTTATCCTCAAGTGTATCTATCCACAAACAATCGGATATTCTGGAGTGTCTTCTTTCTTGTAGTGACTTCTTTCTTGTAGTGACTTGAGTCTCGGGAGTGTATACAAATGTGTACTCCCTACCGATCTAGTGGAACATAAATTCTGGTGTGTAATGAAACGAACTTACAACCAAACATATGCTAAGTCGTGAAACTCTCTCTCCCTCACACTCGAGGCATAGAGAGGACTAAAGCTTTCCAAAACAACACTCCCCTAAAGCTTTAGACTCTCCTAGCCACTTAAGCCACATGCCTCTTTGCAAAAATTTAATTTAGGTGCGCGCAAGGGTTTAGTCATCATGTCAGCAAATAACTGAGTTTCAGAACTCTTCCCATAACCTTCTCTCTCACAAAGTGTAGCTTGATATCAATGTGTTTGCTCTTAAAGTGATGGCTAGGGTTAGATGCAATAGCAATGGCAGCCTGATTGTCACACCACACTACGTGAGGTCCAGATTGCATAAACAAAAGCTCTTGAAGGAGAGACTTTACCCAAAGTAGCTCTTTGACGGCTGTGCTAGCCGCCATGTACTCAGCCTCCATAGTAGACTGAGCTGTCACCTTCTGAAATTTGCTGCTCCAGCAGCATGTCCCACTTCCAATATTCAAAATGTATCCACTAGTAGAGCGTCGGCTTGGCATATCTCCATAGCTCGCATCGCTCCATGTCTGAATTTTTACTTCCTCTCCACCGAGAGAGAGTCGGAGGTTTCGAGTTCCTGCAAGGTATCGAAGAACTCTCTTTGCCGCCTCCCAGTCTGACTTCTTTGGATTTTGCAAACTTCGGCTTAAGGCTCCAACAGCTGCTACAATCTCCGGACGGGTACAGTTCATGAAGTAGATGAGGCTTCTGACTATCTACCTGTAAGGAATGGAGGACATAAAATCTGCCTCCCCTGACTCCAAAGAGTCATCAATCACAACCCCACCATCTAATTCTTTCGCTTTTATTTTCTGTCTGAACTCCATGGGAGTAGCACTTCCCTTTGCCTCTGACATGCCGAACCTTTCAAGCATGTTTCCAATGGCTTCTTTCTGTGTCAAATAAATTAGTCTTTGTTTTCTATCCCTTTCTACCTGAATTCCCATAATATACTTAGCCTCCCCTAAATCTTTCATTTCGAACCGGGAATTTAGAGCTGTTTTTATTTTGTTAATTTTATTAATGGATTTGCTTAGCAACAACAAATCATCAACATAAACAGCAATATATATCACTCCATCTTCCCCTTCCATTACATAAACTAAATGATCTGAACTGATTCTAGTAAAGCCAAGATTTGTCAAAAAATCATCCAGTTTTAGGTTCCACTATCGTGGAGCCTGCTTCAGACCATAAAGGGACTTCAACAATTTACAAACCATATTTTCTTTCCCTTTTTCTACATATCCCTCTGGTTGCTTTTATTTTCTGTCTGAACTCCATGGGAGTAGCACTTCCCTTTGCCTCTGACATGCCGAACCTTTCAAGCATGTTTCCAATGGCTTCTTTCTGTGTCAAATAAATTAGTCTTTGTTTTCTATCCCTTTCTACCTGAATTCCCATAATATACTTAGCCTCCCCTAAATCTTTCATTTCGAACCGGGAATTTAGAGCTGTTTTTATTTTGTTAATTTTATTAATGGATTTGCTTAGCAACAACAAATCATCAACATAAACAGCAATATATATCACTCCATCTTCCCCTTCCATTACATAAACTAAATGATCTGAACTGATTCTAGTAAAGCCAAGATTTGTCAAAAAATCATCCAGTTTTAGGTTCCACTATCGTGGAGCCTGCTTCAGACCATAAAGGGACTTCAACAATTTACAAACCATATTTTCTTTCCCTTTTTCTACATATCCCTCTGGTTGCTTTATATATATAACTTCCTCCAAATCCCCATGAAAGAAAGTTGTTTTCACATCCATTTGATGCAATTCTATATTTTCTATTGCTGCTAAAGATAAGAGAATCCTAACAGTAGGAAAACGAACTACAGGTGGGAACGTCTCTTCATAATCAATGCCCTCTTTCTGGCTATACCCCTTAGCAACAAGCCTAGCCTTATATCGCTCAATGGTATTAATCAGGATTGAGTTTTAACTTGAATACCCACTTACAACCAATCGCTTTTTGATCCGGTGGAAGTTCCACTAGCTCCCAAGTTTCAGCCTTCATAATTGACTTTATCTCGTCATTCGCCGCAGCAATCCACAGATCTTTTTCCGGAACGGAGAAAGCTTCTTGAATGGTAAGAGGATCCCCTGTGATTGAAGAATAAGCATGATCCACTCGGTCACCTCTCAACCGGCTACTTTGTCTTCTTCCCCCCGGAAAATCTGAAGCGAGAATTGTTGGTTCCCGACGCAATCTTGGAGGAGGAGGAGGAGGAGGAGGAGGAGGAGGAGTTGGTCCGGTAGTAGTTGCAATAGTAGGTGGATCAGGCAGCCCCAAAACATGTGGTAGGTCAGATTTAGAGGAAGAAACCGTTGTTTGCTTGAAAAGAATCTGCTCAAGGATGACATATTCGTGTAATTTTTCTGCCTTTTCCGCCTCATTCATGCTAAAAACATCAACAGATTGACTTTCTGCTTTGATCTGAATATTCCTAGCAATCTGAATTGTATTTTTCTGAGGATAATACACTCTATATCCTACGAACTCATCATCATAGCCCAAAAATATCCCAGGTACAGATTTCAGACTTAATTTCCAATTTGGAAGGTTATCCAACATAAAACACTTACTTCCAAATAATCTAAAGTGACTAACATTCGGCTTTCTTCCTGTCCACATTTCATTAGGTGTTTTATCCTTCACAGATCTGGTTTCTATTCTATTTCTAATGTAAGAAGCACACTGAAAAGCTTCCCCCCATAATTTCGGATCTACACCTTTATCCATCATCATAGACATAGCACATTCAGTCAAGGTCCTATTAAGTCTTTCACCCACACCATTCTGTTCCGGAGTGTAAGGAACAATAAACTCATGAGAAATTCCATTTTCTTTCAAGCATTCAACAAGCACATTTGATACATACTCTCCACCGTTGTCAGATCGCAAAGTAAGGATCGATTTTCCGTGAAGTTTCTCCGCCCAGATCCGGAAATGCTTGAATGTGTGAAGACCTCGCTCTTCTCCTTCATAAAGTAACTCGGCTGAAACGTGAGTGGTCATCAGTGAAGGTAACAAGGTATTTCCTTCCACCAAGGGAAGGAACTTTGGCCGGTCCCCATACATCCGAGTGGATAAGGCTGAGAAGATCCTTTGCTCGATAATCTGAAGCCTGTGGTAAGGGAAGCTTATGAAGCTTTCCTAGAGCACAACCATCACAAATATGGGATTCCTTTTCACCAAGCTTGACACCTTCTATCATATTAGTCTTCACCATCTTTTCAAGCCTCTCATTATGAACATGCCCAAGCCTTTTATGCCACAAAACATTTTCAGAAAGGACACTGGAGTACACAAAATCAACTTTATTAACCAGGGTCCATCCGATACAACATGTTTGGGCCTCTAGTTCCCACTATGGCTACTCTCCCATCCTTGCTTACTGTCTTTTTGCCTTTGCTCTGAAGAACATCAAAACCTTTACACTGTACAACTGATGTAGAAAACAATTTTTTCTTAAATTTAGGCACATATAACACATCATGCAAAGTTCTTTTTACACCTTTGCCATCTATCTCACAATTGAGATCTATGCTACCCTTAGCATTAGCTTCCACCGTGGCACCACAAGTATAAAAGATTTGACGAGTAGGGATAGGTGTCATATCCTTGAAATAAGATTTGTTCCAACACATATGGGAGGAACTTCCGGAGTCTATAATCCACCCGAGATCTTTCTCTCCCTCCATCATCTTTGCCATAGTAAAGAACTCGGTGTCGTCAGTTTTAGGAAAACTAACAACCTCTGATTTCTCCTTCTCCATCTCTTTCACCGGTTCCTCTTCCTCCACTGAAAAAGCTGCGGTTTTGCTCGGAGGTTTCGGTGTTAATGGAGCTCCTCTCACCTTCCATCCTTTGCGGTAAAAACCTGTTTCAAACGCTTTTATATACAAGGGACAAAACTTATACAAATGACCATTGTTATAGCAATAGACACACCGTTCATATTGCTGAAAGGACTGATTTCCTTGAAATCTATTATCTCTCTGAAATTGAGCATTGAAAGCTATAGCTGGCTTTCCAAAATTAAATGCCACCTGATTCGCTTCTTCTTCTAGCACATACTCTATAGCTGTAGCTAGATTCCACTGTGTCTTATCCAATTTTTTCATTTCGTCATAGGCACCTTTATACTCACTAGGAAGCCCCCTCACTAAAATCATTGCTTGGTGATACTCAGGAAATGAACCACCTGAACATGCATTTTCTGCAACTAGAAGTCTGAATTTATTGCAATATTCTACCATGATTCCGCCTGTATACTTATATTCCCAGATCTACCCAACAGTTATAATCTCATGTTGTGCATTAGCCCTAGAATATGTCTTTTTCAAAGCATCCCAAATCTTTGATGCTTTAGAAGCCTGAATGTATGTCATATGTAGCTCCTTAGATATCATTAATTTTATCAAATGAAGAGCGTGCTCATTCTTTTGATCATAGTTTACATCAGTTTCTACAATAGATCCATTAACATTATCAAAAAGTTTCACTTTTACAAAATAAGACCTTACAAGATCTGCCCAATACAAATATTCTCTCCAATCAAAAACCGGAATTCGTGAAGGTGGGCCAAAAACCTGTTGTTCTGGAATAAAAGCCGGAACCGAAGACAATGAGGATGCCGGTGTAGTCATCTCGGAACCAAACCAAGCAAGAAACTTTCACAAAAACCGGTCTGAAAAACAGCAACTTCAACAGTTGATAAAACCCAAACCAGAGACACAATAGCTCTGAAAATCTACCACAGTTTAGATAATATCAAGATGAACATACACACAAAATTACAGGTAATTTTGCTGACAGATCTGTGAGATATCCACAGATGAAAATGCCAAAAACAGGCTGTACAGTTTTTGACTACAAAATGTTCATACCTTCAAAGTTATCTAAGTCCTACTAATATACACCGAAGCCTATGCTGCTGAACGTACGGAGGCATACCAGCCGTACAATAAATACCTCCGGCTTGAACCGAACAAGGTACGTCATACAAAAAGATTCCTTTACTAATCAACTAACCACACAAAGACAAAAATCTACTTAACTAGATATTTACAAAGGAGTAGGATTCTATATGCCACGTCATTTGTCGTGTATGTGGCTCACACGGACCAGTATTTGTCGGCGGTCTCCCTCAGCCGCGTACATATCACATTCGGCACCGTAGACAAATCTCCATGTGCCATTTTGTCCTCAAGTGTATATATGCACAAACAATCGGATATTCTGGAGTGTCCTCTTTCTTGTAGTGACTTGTGTCCCGGGAGTGTATACAAAGGTGTACTCCCTACCGATCTAGTGGAACATCAATTTTGGTGTGTAATGAAACGAACTTACAACCAAACATATGCTAATTCGTGAAACTCTCTCTCCCTCACACTCGAGGCATAGAGAGGACTAAAGCTTTCCAAAACAACACTCCTGAGGTGAGAGGCTCTCTATTGTCTCCCTCTGACGTGAAAGTTCCTACATTTTGTTGTCTTTGTTTCTGTGAGTGCTCATCTTTGAGCCGTTGGTGCTCGTCTTGCATGAGCCATGATTGTTCCCTGTCGTTGTCGTTGCAACCTTTGTTGATCTAACCGCGTAGCACACCTGTTTGTCGCTTCGGTTCTCTGTGTGAGGGATCTCAACTTCGTTGTCGTACTTGTCGTTATTTCTGATCACTTCCTCGTCCTTAGTGATTGCTTCCTTTGTCTTTGGCAGGATGGCGTCCCATCCGTTGGTGCTTTGAACTTCGGGATCTGCAGATGTATTGACGTTGCATGCGGCAGGGTGCATTGGCGACTCCTCTTGGGTTTCCTGCAAAGAGGAGATTGTATTAGTCTCTCTTTGCTGATTCTCTCGGCGAATCTCCTCGGATGGCTCCCCAAACTCGGTAAGTTCGTGCTCTCCTCTTTTCTGCCATCGAGGCAGACCTTCTCCTTCTTTGGCATTTGTTGGCGGGGGGAGGCTTGCGTTCGGGATCCTGGTGCAGTCTCCTTTCTGCCATCGAGGCAGACCTTCTCCTTCTTTGGCATCTGTTGGCAGGGGGAGGCTTGCGTTGGGGATCATGGTGCAGTCTGGAGTGTGGTCTGTGATGAGGTCATAAGAGGTCTTTCTTTCTTGGTTATCCTCTCTTTTGCCGTCATCCGATCTACCTCTCTCCTCTCTACTTTGATCGTCTCCGCTTGTGATCTGGATGCTTGCTTTGCATGCAGAATCCATGTGATTTGGGTTCTGACTTGTCTTCTTTGTCTCTACCCTATCACCTAGTTGATCAGACTTCTGACCACTCTTCCCTTTGATGTCAGGCTCCTTCTTGGAGGCCTTTCCGGGCATCACCACCTCGGTGGAGCCTACTGCAGTGATCAGCATCTTAATCACGTCCTCCCACTTCAACTACTCTTATCTAAGGCTCTCTAATGAGGTGAGAACCGGTTCGAATATATGGGGAAGTGACATGAGAAACATTGAGATTTTCGTTTGTGTAGGAAGGTTAATTTCTACTAATTCAACCTTGGCTAGGTTTTCAGAGTAGTGGGAAATATTTTCTGACATTGACATCGTTTCATCGTATGGTGTGTGTGAGAGTCTCCGTAGCAGTCTAGTTTTTTCTACCATGGTTGGTTTCACAGGTGTCTTGTCTAGCTTTTCCCTGAGTCCTTGGAGTTTATTCTCCTAGTCTCCCCCTTCACTCGCATCCAATGCGTGAGTCTGACCTGTTGCACCTTCTCTCGTCACCTTCTGTTCGTATTTTCGTTGCAGATCTACCCAGTTCTCCTCCTCTACTCACAGCGGTGTCGGGATTGCCGTCGCTCTCTTGTTCCAGAATTCCGAACTCCTTTGGGCCCCATATGGGTGGGCCAATAACCTAACGCTCTGGGTCAGTCATCTGAACTAACGAGGAGAGTTCATCGTAATCACGGATAGCTTTGACCAGCCACAGGTCAATACACGCAGAGGGGCTTAGGGAGTCACAAAGTATTTGGACAAGAGAGATAGGAAAGATTAGGGAGGGATATAATTAGCAAACAGATAAAGTAGGCAAAGATACAAAATAGAATTGTAGGAAAGCCGTAGCTTTAATAAATGGTTCTTTTAGGACAGTGTTACAAAAGACTTTCTCTAATAAAGACAAATTCTATTCCTTGTCTCACTTGACAATTTAAGAACTGTTATTCTTGCATTAATGGATGAAGGATGTCTCTTGTCTCTATGATTGATTGGTTGATTAATTAATACTCTGCACATGTACACTGCTGCCTATATATACTCGCTACTCTACACTAAGAGACAACAAGATAAGACATGCAGAACTTAGCGTAGCGACGAAGTCTGTCGCTAGCTGACTGTGCACTCTTCAATGAAAATTCCACGAAGGAAGGCGCACGCGCTATCTTCCTTCGAAACAACAAACTCCAAACGTTTACTTAACACAAGTCGTCACACGAACACACCTGCACGCAAAATGTAACACTTGCGCACGAAACAAACAAGTGACGCGAAATGAAATAGTATGTTTCGCTCGCGGAAAATAAAAGTACTGTCGCGAAACGACATCGTACTTTTTGTATGATGACGCGACAGTTCGCGTCAAACAAATAAAGTTGGTATGAAGCTTCGCGAAATGTCGCGAAACGACAATAATCCAACAGAGGTGAGGGAGAGGTAGGGAGAGGGAGGGAGGGAAAGGGAGGGAGATGGAGGGATTGGGAGAGGATGTCAGCTGACTGAATGGAACTGGGCCGTGACTGTCAGCTTTTGTGAATGGAAAGAAAATGTTTTGTGCACCAGGTTATGTGGAGTGAAGGAACACTATTTGTAACATAAATAGGACTTCATTAAGAAGCACGATGGTAAACCATCTGTTTACATGGGAACAAAGACTGAAATGTATCGTGTATCTGTCACATGGATTCAGTTTGATTCAGTTTTAGACCTTCTGTGAGGTATATTACAGTAACATTTTTTGATGCAATTTTTTTTTTTTTTAAATCTCAGAAAGAGTGACAATCGCTCGTGTTATAATGTGCGAAAAAAAATTGGGAACGCTATAGATTGTTACCCTTTATATAGTACACGCTTCACACGCGTATATGGTGTTTTTTTCCAGAAGCTCGAAGTCTTTCAACAAGTCAATAAAGAGAGAAGCATCAAGATTAGAAATATGTGCGAATTCACTTCACTTGGTTCTGTTCAACTTTTATCAACTATTATTACCAAGTTTAAAAAAATAAAAATTTAGAAGATACATTTGTACATCTTATTAGTTCTAGCGATTGTAGTTGTTGGCATAAGTGGTCTTAAGGTGATAATTAAAGTGCAAAAACGTAATTTACAATCTTGTGATAAAGAGGATGGTGTGCACCATACATAAAAGTGTTTTGTTTTAGTGGAGGGACCTTTGAAATTCTCTCTTTTTTGTCTTCTAGCCTTCCTATCATAAGCCATTGCGTTTGTGGCATTACGGTGTTGTCATCTCCCATCCTTCTTTTATCTTCTGTTGTGGTTATGGATGGTTGCCTTGTTGCGGATTTCCGTCCTTTGTTAATCAAGGTGAGGATGAGGAATCTATCCAGTTTATTTTCTATTTTCTTTTTCCAAGTCGTTTTCTCTCTAGGATATCTCAAATGGTTGGAGATTGCCTTATACTACCAGCCATAACCGAAGTACAATGAGTTACGTAGCTGGTTTCATGTCTACCATTTCTTTTGTAAGGTTGTTGGAAAATAAAGTGATGTACAAAAAACAAAAAATGTTTTTCTCCAGTTTATGCCGTGGTGTCAATAGGCACAGTACAATAGTAGTCTACTTCGAACGAGTTAATAATATCGGTGTGTATTTCAAATATGGCTTGCATTGCCTGTTCGAGCTAAATCTTGAGTTATCAACACTTCTTCCACTGTACACGTTAGTGTATTTGGCACTCACGCGCGTGTCTCTTTCAATAATATGATGTGCACAATTTTAGTGTAGACATGGGGTGGTTGGGTAGTGTAGGTTATGACTAGTGACCATATGAATGAAAAAGCTCCTAAATTTAATTAGCTTGTAATGTTTTGGAAGCAAAAACATCCCACAAGTCATTCTTAAAGGCAGTTTCTTGTCTAGAATTAGTGTATGATATCAACAACTACAATATTTTTGTGTTGCGCAAACTATCTCTGTTTGAAATTTTGAATACAAGGTTTGGATATGATAGGAAGATTTTTACTCCCTTTTCCTCTGAGGACAGATTGTGGTACATGTTTAATCGCACACAATAAAAATTAGTCATCAAAAATTCTAAAAAGTTGTTACTATATCTCGAGTCAAAGGTGCATAGATGTCCAGTTCGTACATGTGGACTTTTTTACTATTTTTACGAAGTGTTCGTTACTTTCATACTTTTGTTAAATTTCGTTGTATGTACGAAAGTGTATTAAAATCCCCCTCAAGTAAACCTAAAAGTGCTTAAATCGACGGACACGGTACGTAAATGTATGAAATAGTATGGATACATAGTCGGGTACTTATTTTACTAATTTTTTAACATAGTTCGATGCGAATACTAATTATTTGCGCGTTCGTTTCGTGCGTATTACGCGAATTGGGCACCTATGCAAAGGTGTCCAAACGTATATGACCGCCAAATCTAACCTCAACGTTATTCAACTTGTACCCATGCGTACTTAGAATGTTGTATCTTTGACAAGCTGGCATATAATTGCGCGCAACCAAAGTAATCCCTGCTATGATCAATTCCATAAAAGTAACATTACGTTAATGGAATCTATTAGTGTTGTGTATCGGTAAATATTTTTCGATAACCGATGTGGACTTTTTTTCGGGTTGCCGATAATCGATATATTGGTACGATATATCGTTATTGGTGTTATCGCCATAGTTAATCGATAATATCGGTTGTTTATCGGCGATAACACCCATATCCATAACTGTCGGCGATAAAAGTACGGACCGTACAGATAAATGTACGGATTGTACACTTCAATTGTACATGTTATTCCAGAGACGCGCCGCGGACCCCCTTCCCTCCGATTTCGGTAAAAATCGCAATATTTCCTTGATTATTTGTAATTTAAGAGGGTTTTACTTGGGTTCCACTCTCCCATAGGCTTCCAGAATGTCCTTTTGACTGTTTTTTTTTTTTCAGAAGATGGTGGCAGTAAATGGCGGCAGTCTGAGAGATGTGTTCGTTTGCTCTGTTATGTTCGTATGTTTTTGGAAAAAGTTTGATTTTCCAATCTACAATGTAGCTTAATATTTTCGTGTCAGTACTATAGATTTATAAATATAAAGTATTGTTTTAAATTTGTCAACTTTATGTGTTGCCCTTTCCGTAATAAATTCCAGTTAAACAATTACGGAACAGATTCTTATACGTGGCATGCCACGCTATATAAGGTCGAGAATATAATACAGTATGTTAAAAGGTGTTATTGTATGCATACTATATTTTTTTAAAGTTATCGTCGATATGGAATTTGTTGGTCTCGGATCGATATATTGGTACCTCTGACCGTTCGATAACCGATAATTACCGGTATCGGTGTTATCACGATAATTTTTTTACTGATACACAACACTATAATATATGATGCAAGAATCAGAGGTCGCAAACGGTCAACCAAAACCGTGACCGACCGTTAACCGACCGCCCGCACCGGATCCGGAACGGATTCGGTTGCCAAATTTTGGGGGTCGGGCGGTTACGGTCGGTTGATTCACCAGGAAAAAAAAAACGGTCGGTTTTAATCGGTCAACCAAAAAACCAAAAAAAATGAAAATTTTGTACTGTCCTTATAATCCAACATTTTTGTTAGTGTTGTGTATCGGTAAAAAAACTATCGCGATAACACCGATACCGATAGTTATCGGTTATCGAACGGTCAGCAGTCCCGATATATATTGTACTTTCTGTTTGGAGTGCTTTCTGTCCAAACTAAACGGTAAATTTACGAGAATGTACGGTTTTTTACGGGAAATGCACGGAATTTGACTAAAAAAATACGTTGCACTTTGTAGTACTTTTTAGGCGGTTAACTGAACATAAATTTTACGGGAACGTACGGAATTTTACTGATAAACTGATTATCATGGAACGGTAAAAAGACGGCGGACACAAAGTACAACGGATGCAAAATAACATTATGCGCGCCGCCGGAATCGAACGGACAACATTCAATGAGAAAATACGAGCGGACAGTCAGCGTGAGCGCCGGCATCTCGGAATGGCTTTTTGGGCGGCTTTTGCCAAAAAAGCCGACGGATTGACACGTGGCAGGTTTCTAGTGGATCCCAAAAAATAAAGGGACAAAGCCACGGCGTCGGATGTGAAAGCTACATCGTTTTAACTGGATCCGTACTAAAGCCGTACACATCTTATGCCGGCTAGTGTACTTTCGGCTTGTACAAATGATCTGATTGGTGGGTACCTCAGGGGTTGTGAGTTGGGCGCGTCGGGGGAATTAGACGTACAGTTGAGTGTAATGCCGTACATTTATTTGTACGGTTGGTACAGCTATCGCCGATAGCGATATATCGTACCAATATATCGATTATCGGGTCCCCGAAAAAAGGCCCATATCGGTTATCGGCAAATCTTTACCGATACACAACACTAACTTTTGTACTTTGTACTCTTTGGGCATCGTGGAAGTACGTGACATCATGATTAGCGTCGCAAATCTGACACGGTACTGTAGTAAGCTATTTATTTCGCAAATCAAAGGGAACGCGACAAAGCGTCGCAAAACGCTGCGAAACAGCGCAAGGGAAACTAAACGCTTTATTTATCGAATGATGTCATGGCACAGTCTAAACGCTGCGATTAGTACTACAGTGCATGAAGGTGCTACGGGTTTCTCATGTTTCATGTTTTCAATCACAACACATAGCCATTTCTAAACGGCTATTGGCTATACCCGGAAAAAAGCCCCTGGGCTATTAGCTATATAACCATGCTATATAGCGATAGC
>JBBHKE010001059.1:66462-116188 GCA_037447655.1 Zygnema cylindricum | reverse complement strand
AAACCTTACCGATACACAACACTAGTAAAAACCCTCCCTAACTACATGTATGCGCGAACCTACATGGGTTCGCGACTTAAATAAATAGATATATCGAAGCGTCACTCAGAAATCGCGATACGCCTCCAAACGATACTCCGCGTACATACTTCGAAATCGCGTGCATACGCACGAATCGAAGCATACCGCACGAAATAAAAGGTCTAGCACGAAATACTCGAAATCGCGTCACGTCGCCCAAACGATGTTTCGCATCCAACTTTGAAAATCGTGTACCTACGCACGAAATAAAACATATCGCACGAAATTAGTACCTTTCAACAAAAACTGAAAATATGAATCGGAATTAAATCGCACGTGCGAACGAAACTTATATATGCGTGCGAAAATCGTGCGTGCATGCATGAAATCGCGCGTGCATGCATAAAATCGCGCGCACGTGCCCAAAACCGT
Source organism: Zygnema cylindricum (assembly GCA_037447655.1). Taxonomy (NCBI): domain Eukaryota; kingdom Viridiplantae; phylum Streptophyta; class Zygnematophyceae; order Zygnematales; family Zygnemataceae; genus Zygnema; species Zygnema cylindricum. The sequence continues at coordinate 115,735 of JBBHKE010001059.1, read as the reverse complement.
GCATGCGTGCGGAATATTGCGCATGCATGCAAAAAACCGCGCGTGCGTGAGATATACCACGCGTGCGTGCATTATATCGTGCGCACCCGCTGAATATCGCGCGTGCCGGCATGATATCGTGCGCGCGAGCAATGGACACGATGCGGCATGACATATGCAAAGCCTATCGCATCGCAAACAAAAAGACTAAGACAGTTACTATCACCAGAAACGTGAAGTTTGGAGAACTGCCTCAAGTAGAGTACAGTGGGACCCACAAAAATGGAATTGACAACTTCCCCTCAATGTGGTCGTTAATTGACAAAGAAATCGAGCATGATACCAAGGCAGCAGAGGATGTCGAATAAGAAAGCGAGGGAGAAGAAACACCCTCCCCACCAAAGACCCCTGAGCTACCTGCAATGGGAGAACAACCAGCCGGTAAGGAAGCCGTTGTAGGACAAGAAGAGGACACCACTTTGACTCAAGGAAATCAAAACTGAGGCAGACAGCTACAGAAAAATCCAAGCGTGCTAACCAGAGAAAGAAAGGAAAGGAGACTAACCCCTCACCTATTACCAACGATCGAAGCAGCAAGTCTAGACGTCCTCCTCATAAACTTGGTGAGTGGCTAGATATGTCAAAGGCCCTAAGGAGGAAGTTTGTAGGGATGGCTTATGTTGAGGAATACATAAGCCTCAAAGAAGCTATTTCTGGAGAAGACAACGACAAATGGAAAGCGGCCACGAACGAAGAGATGACCTCCATCATGAAAAACAACACATGGACTCTCGAGGATCTGCCACAAGGAAGAAAAGCAATAGGCTTTAAGATCAAGAGAAATGCAGATGGCACAATAGAGGGTTATAAAGCAAGACACCTAGCAGAGGGTTATACGCAAAACGAAGGGATTGAATACGAAAATACTTTCGCTCCTGTCGTTAAGTTCACATCCGTACGAGCTCTCCTCGCACTTGCGGCCACCCTTGGAATGGAGGTGGAGCAAATGGAGGTAAAGACCGCCTTCCTGCATGGCGAGATGGAAGAAAAGTTATTCATGCAAGAACCAGAAGGTTATGCAGATCCCATGGAACCAAACAAGGTTTGCAAATTGTCAAAAGCCCTTTATGGATTAAAGCAATCCCGTAAGTCTTCGAACTTCAAAATAGATAAACTGCTTCAAAGTGAGGGTTTCTCGAAAATTCAATCGGACCACTCAGTTTATTATCATGAAGGAATGAATATCATCATAGCAATTTATGTAGACGACTTGATGATAGTGGGAGAAACAACAAATGATATATCAAAGATCAAAAAAATGCTATCTAACTCATTCGAAATGAAAGATCTAGGCGAGATAAAATACGTTCTTGGGATTGAAGTCATTAGCAACAAGGAGGAGAAAACCATTCAATTATCACGAAATAGATATATTGGAGAGTTACTCACCAGGTTTCAACTGCAAGATGCAAATCCAGTTTCAACTCCAGTTTCAACTCCACTTGAGTTAGGGGAGAAATTTATCTTGCAAATCCAGTTTCAACTCCAGTTTCAACTCCACTCGAGTTAGGGGAGAAATTTATCGAGGAGCTCTCAGAGTATCAAGATGATCCCATAGAGGCACCATATGGAGAGGCAGTGGGAGCACTCATCTACGCCATGAACTGCACCCGTCCGGATATCGCCACTGCCGTTGGGATGGGATTTTGAGCAGGTTCCTACACCGACCAGGGAAGTTACATTGGTCAGCAGTGAAAAGAGTTCTAACATATTTAAAAGCAACCATAAATTACACTCTCACACTTGGAGGAAAGCATGACAACATTGAGATTCATGCATTCACAGACGTCGAATGGGGAGGGGACGTAAGCAGCAAGAAATCAACCATAGGGTACCTTTGCGATATTGGCGATGGAAGCATGAGCTGGAGTTTGAAGCTCCAAAAGACAGTCGCCCTCTCCACGATGGAAGCAAAATATATGGCGGCAGCCGCCACAGTGAAGGAGGTTCTATGGCTAAGGGGATTCCTTAACGAACTCGGATTCACACAATTAAGGAAAACTCTAATTTTCACGGCCAGTCAGAGTTGCCTTGCTCTGATTAAGAACCCTATCAGTCATCCTAAGACGAAATACATTTCTATGAGATACCATTTTATCCGGGATAACACTACAACGGAAGCGGTGGCCTTCTATTACATGCCAGACAAGGAGAATGCTGCCGACATGCTTACACAAGCAGTCGCTACTAACAAGTTACTCCTATGTGCAAGAAAAGCAGGTTTAAAGGAAGGAGCGTTTCTTGAGGAGAAGAAGTTTTCTAAGGAAGAGGAGAAAGAAATTTCTAAGTCTAAGACGAAGGAGGGAGAAAGTTCCACGACTAAGGAAAACAAAAAGAGAAAGATGGAAATGGGTGAAGGCGAGAGCGCCTAAATAGTTTTGAGCAACTCATTTATGAACCTAGACGTTCGGGAGGACCACCGAAATATTCTCGCGACAATATTGGAGCGTAGTCTCCTAACCTTATTAATTGGAAGTCAGATTTTGACAGCGTACTAATTGGAGCATTATTTTCAGACGTAGTTGTGCGTGTGTCGTCCACGGGGTATGTCGGCAGCGGCACACTCAACGTGATTCGATTTTTGACGAATCAAAGTTGTGCAGGTGTATTTTTTTTATTTTGATCCTGCATAATATCGTGGCACTAACTGATCGCCACGTCTGTTTTTCAAACTGTATTGTACGGACCAAATTTTTGGGATGACGACGAAACTCAACTTTATGGAAGTGACGTCGAAGTACAAAATATCACGACACGTACGGTGACGAATCTATCACGCGCCGTTGGGAATTTTATTTTTTTTCGCTTCGCAACATTTCGAGGAAGCTTCGCGGTCAACTATGGTCTCGGTCAAAGCAACGGTAAAATCGCCACACAATCGAGTGGGAGTGTTGTTTTTCGTGCGACTCTGGGCAATAATTCCGATTCAGTACTATACCGATTTCGGCTTCACGCGAAATCGAATCGTACCCACTTTGATCCGCGATATTTTAGGGTACACTATTTTGGGTGGGTTTGTGTGTCAGCGCCTCTGCAGGTGCATTATTGTAGGCGTATTATTGTAGGCTGTCAGGTTAGACACGTGGCATTCATTCATTGGACTGTCACTTAGATTCTTTGCTTGCTCTTAGGCTTTAGTAGTTCGTTTTTTCAAACATAGAATTATCATTCACAAAGGCAAGGAAAGCGACTAGGCTTTATTGATAGGGACAAATTCTCTAGATTTACATCTTTTGTTTTACTCCTCTTTTATAATGGATTCCTAAAAGCCTTTTCTATCTTGTTTTACATGTGAATGCCTATTACTCTCTCTCTCTCTCCTATTTTGTCGAATTCTCTGCACTTCGTGATGAATCTGAGTCTGGACTTGAGTTTCCTCTATTGGATTGTACCACCGTGGTCCCAAGTTTCTTCTTGTTTACTCGAAATGGTAGACTCTGGTTTTCAGGTTACGGGCCCCCATTCCAATCTCGATAAGTTCGAAGGCACGAATTACCAACTTTGGAGATGCCAGGCTAAAGCAGCCCTTGAGGAGAGAGGCTGTCTGGGAATTGTTCCTGCAGACGCAAACGACATCAAAGCTGATGAGAAGAAATCAATGGCGGAATGGGATACAAAGGAGATCAGAGCAAAGAATACTTTGATCAGAGGTTTCGCCGATAACTACCTTCGCAATGTGACTCGCTGCAAATCTTTTGAGGAAATTTGGGAGTCACTCGCGATGACTCATAATCTCTCGGGAATGACTGCACGAATTAAGCTGGAAAAATCATTGATGAACACTATCTACCAAGACGGCACATCGATGGAGGCTTACACCTCACATTACGCTAATCTCTTGGCCGAGGCCGACGCTGTCGGTTTCATCCTTCCCACGGACACCAAGATCACACTTCTCATGCTATCTTTGCCCGTTGAGTACAAGCCCATACTCACGTGGCTTGATCGATCGGACCCCACGACTTGTAAATGGAATGAGGTTGTCGGAGCACTCTAGAAAGACGAGGTCAACACTCAAATCATGTCCAATCGTGAGCTCAATGGAGAGAGCCCCGCGTTTGCATCTGGAAAGGGGAGATTCCCCATATGGAGAAAGACAAACGACAGTGTCAAAATCGAGAAAAGAAAGATAAAAAGTGTTACTACTGCGACAAGCCGGGACACTTCATCTCTGTTTGCCGAAAATACACTTATGACAAGCAGCACGACAAGGTTGACGAATCGAAGCTAAAGAAAGGGAAATGAAAAGGGAAGGAAATTGTTCAATCGCAAGCCATGATGGCGTCCACCCTATCGATCAGCAACAACGATTGGATGGTGGACACCGAGGCGTCCGAACACATGTGCTACCGCCTAGAGTGGTTCTCCAACTTTCAGGAGACTCCTCCCTCCCGCATAAACATGGGAGACAATCACACGTCACTCTGCACAGGAAAGGGAGACATTGATGTTGAGGAGTTAGTAGATGGCAGATTGGTTTTTTGCACATTCAAAAATGTGCTTTATGTTCCCAACTTCAAACGTAACCTCTACTCTATTCCCCAAACTGAAGACAACGGAATCATCCCGATCTTAAGGAAAGAAGGAAAGATGAAACTGGTGAGAAACGGACTTACCATTGCGGAAGGGGAGAGAATGGCGGATCGCACATATCGGCTGAAGTGCAGCCCGAAGCCTCGATCCCTAGCTCTCGCAGCCCGAGCTGTTCTTCCATCACAAGGAGAGAACACCGAAGAGAAAGAGGAGATCAAAGAAAATGACGTTAGAAAAGAAGATACAATTAACAAATAAAAGATTGACAAGCCTATACAACCAACTTACAACCAACTCCTCAGGCATAGGCAAATCGGCCATCTCCACACCGATGGAATGAAGAAACTAATCGCAAGCAACATGGCTAACGGAATAAGTCTTACCTCTCTCAAAGATTCCAAAGAACCTTGCCACGGTTGCGAGATGGGGAAATCCCACCATCTCTCATTTCCCAAATCTGGAGGAACGAGGGCTACTTGCCCGCTTGAACTAATTCACTCCGACGTATGGGGCCCAACAAGGGTGCTCTCATGCAATGGGAAAAGATACTTGGTCACCTTTATTGTTGACTTCTCCCGGATGACTCACACGTACATGCTTCGACAGAAAAGCGAGGTGTTTGAGAAATTTAAAGCATTCCAAGCAACGGCGGAGAAAAAGCACGATACAAAAATCAAGTGTTTAATGCGCGATAACGGAGGAGAATATCTGTCTCCAGACTTTAAGAATTCCTCACCTCAGAAGGAATCGAACACCAATTGACAGCACATGGAACTCCGCAACAAAATGGCCTAGCAGAACGAATGAACCAAACACTTGGAAATGTCTTGAAGCATTTTGGCAACGCACACAATGAGTTCTGACTTTTGGGGAGAAGCAGTTTGCACAGCAACATATCCCAAAATCGATGCTCAACGAGGGCGTTAGAAAACTTAACCCCATTTGAAAAGTCGAACGGCATACGTCCTAATCTTTCCCATCTAAAAGTGTTTGGTAGCAGAGCTTACGCTTACAACCACAACAATCGAGGAGGAAAGCTAGCAATATTCGCCGGATATGATGAGCAATGCAAAGCCTATCGCATCGCAAACAAAAAGACAAACATTTACTATCACTAGAAAGGTGAAGTTTGGAGACCTGCCTCACACAGAGGACAATGGGAGCCACAAAAATGGAATTGACAACTCACCCTCAATATGGTCGTTAAGTGACGAAGAAATTGAACGTGATACTAAGGGAGCAGAGGATGCCCAATCAGAAAGCGAGGGAGAAGAAACACCCTCCCCACCAAAGACCCGTGAGCTACCTGCAATGGAAGAACAACCAACCGGTAAGGAAGCCGTTGCAGGACAAGAAGAGGACACCACTTTGACTCAAGGAATTCAAACTGAGGAAGAGACAGCTGCAGAAAAATCCGAGCGTGTTAAGCAGAGAAAGAAAGGAAAGGAGACTAACTCCTCACCTATTACCAATGATCGAAGCAGCAGGTATGTCCTCCTCAGAGACTTCGTGAGTTGCTAGATACGTCAAAGGCCCGTAGGAGGAAGTTTGCAAGGATTGCTTATGCTGAGGAACTCACAAGGCTTAAAGAAGCTCTTTCTAGAGAAGACGCAACAAATGGAAAGCGGCCACGAACGAAGAGATGGCCTCCATCATGAAAAATAACACATGGACTAAAGAGGATCTGCCATAAGGAAGAAAAGCAATAGGGAGTAAGTGGACATTTAAGATCAAGAGATATGCAGATGGCACAATTGAGCGCTATAAAGCAAGACTCGTTGCAAAGGGTTATACGTAGAAGGAAGGGATTGATTACCAAGAGACTTTCGCTCCAGTCGTTAAGTTCACATCCGTTCGAGCTCTCCTCGCACTTGCAGCCACCATTAGAATAGAGGTGGAGCAGATGGACGTAAAGACCGCCTTCCGACATGGCGAGATCGAAGAAGAGTTATACATGCGACAACCAAAAGGTTATGAAGATCCCATGGACCCGAACAAGGTTTGCAAACTGTCAAAAGCCCTTTATGAATTGAAGCAATCCCCTAGGTCTTAGAACCTAAAAATAGATGAACTGCTTCAAAGTGAGGGTTTCACGAAATTTCAATCAGACCACTCAGTTTATTATCATGAAGGACTGAACATCATCATAGCAATTTATTTAGACGACTTGATGATAGTGGGAGAAACAAAAGATGACATATCAAAGATCAAAAAGATGATATCTAACTCATTCGAAATGAAAGATCTACGCGCGATAAAATATGTTATTGGTATTGAAGTCATTAGGAACAAAGAGGAGAAAACCATTCAATTATCACAAAGGAAATATATTGGAGAGTTACTCACCAGGTTTCGACTGCAAGACGCATATGCTGTTTCAACTCCACTTGAGTTAGGGGAGAAATTTATCGAGGAGCTCTTAGAGTACCAAGATGATCCCATAGAGGCACCATATTGAGAGGCAGTGGGAGCACTCATCTACGCCATGAATTGCACCCGCCGGGATATCGCCACAGCCGTTGGAATACTGAGCAGGGAATACTAAGCAGGTTCTTGCACCGACTAGGAAAACAACATTAGTCAGCAGTGAACAAAGTCCTCAAATATTTAAAAGGAACAATAAATTACACTCTCACACTCGGCGGAAAGCACGACAATATTGAAATTCATGCATTTATTGACATTGATTGGGGAGGGGACTTAAGCAGCAGGAAATCAACCATCGGATATTTTTGCAATATAGGCGATGGAAGCGTGAGATGGAGTTCGAAGCTCCAAAAGACAGTCGCCCTCTCCACAATAGAGGCAGAATACATGGCGGCAACCGCCACAGTGAAGGAAGTTCTATGGCTAAGGGGGTTCCTTAACGAACTTGGATTCACACAATCAAGGAAGACTCTAATTTACACAAACATTGAGAGTTGCCTACCTCTTATTAAGAACCCTATTAATCATCCTAAGACGAAACACATTTCTATGAGATACAATTTTATCCAAGATAACACTACAGCGGAAGCGGTGGCCTTCTATTATATGGTAGACAAGAAGAATGCTGCCAACATGCTTACTAAAGCAGTCACTACTAACAAGTTACTCCTATGTGCAGGAAAAGCAGGTTTAAAGGAAGGAGCATTTCTTGAGGAGAAGAAGTTTTCTAAAGAAAAAGAGAAAGAAATTTCTAAGTCTAAGATGAAGGAGGGAGAAAGTTCCACGACTAAGGAAAAAAAAAAGAGAAAGATGGAAATGAGTGAAGGCGAGAGCTCCTAAATAGTTTTGAGCGACTCATTTCGGAACGTGGACGTTCGGGAGGACCACCGAAATATTCTCGCGACAGTATTGGAGCGTAGTCTGCGAACCTTATCAATTAGATGTCCGGATTTCGACATCGTACTAATTGGAGCATTATTTCCGGACGTAGTCGTGCGCGTGTTGTCCATGGTGTATGTCGGCAGCGGCACACTCAATGTGATTCGGTTTTTGACGAATCAAAGTTGTGCAGGTGTACTTTTTTTATTTTTGGTCCTGCACACTACACCGCGCATCGTTATTAGTGTCAACGACACTAAATTGGGTTCTTAAAATCAATTTTTTTTTCCAGAAATAGTATACGTGATTTTAATTTTTCCTTGACTTTAATTGAGGTTCCGTACCAAAATAGCGTCAAGACCGAAAGTACATCAATATATAATTAGTGTGGTGTACGGATGATGTCAGACCGTACATATGTGTACTTTTTTACTTGAAATAATTAAAAATAAATTATAAATTATACAACATTCATATGAACGTGCGCTGAAAAAATGGTTTCAATCTCGTCGCCAAAAACCTCGTTCGCACACGATCTACTATAATCGCTTGTTCTGCAGTGTGAACGTAAAATATGTTCGCATGTGCGAAGTCATGATCTTACAGTTAAAAAAGTGAACTGTTTTTATTTTACACGTCCACATAAACAGTTTTAAAATTGTGTATTTTTGCTACATGTGATTTTTTCCTGTTCAGTTTATATAAACAATATAACATGCATTTTGTACAATTAGCGTCAATATGTACTCTATTTTGGTTCAACGAACAAATTACCATAAAGGTTTATTCTAATATGGTGTTCATATGTGAATTCACTCCAAATTAGAATTAATGTAAACGTTAATAAAGGGTCGAAGTGACAATGGACCCCAAATTACAATTAATGAATTAAAATAAATAGAATAAAATACAACATTTGGCGTTGATGATATTTGAGACGACTTAACGCCAAATGCGGACAATCCACAAAAAAATGGATCCCTTATTGAACGAATCTCATCCATCCATTTTTTTTTTGTTTTTTTTTGAGATCTGGCGCTGCGCCGTCATTTTGGCAAACGAACAGATCTCATTCATTTCATGAGATCTAGACGAAAACCGCCACTTTCATTTCGTTTCCATGGATTCGAGATCGCATGTGGCGGCTCCTTCTCCCTCTGCATATGGCGCGTCACCCTCTATATCGTCGCTGAATGGTATGTATTACTATACTCTCATTCAACGAGGATAACGTCTCGTCGCTGAATGGCATGTTTTCTTTTTCCACCTCTTCTCTTATCATGTCGTTTTTGTTGCTTTTCCTCACTCCCCCTCTCCTATTCCCTCTCCCCCTCCCTCTCCCTCTCTTTCTCCCTCCCTCTTCCACTCCTTCTTTGTCTCTCTCTCCCTCTCCCTCTCCCTCCCTCTCTCTCTCTCATTCCCTCTCCCCCTCCCTTGATCTTCAGCTATCTCTCCCACCCCCTTTCCCCCTCTCTCTCCCTCTCCCTCTCCCTCTCTCTCTCCCTCCCACCTCCCTCTCCCTCTCCCTCCCTCTCTCTCTCCCATTCCCTCTCCCCCTCCCCTAATTTGCAGCTATCTCTCCCACCTCCTTTCCCCCTCCCTCTCCCTCTTCCTCTCCCTCTCCCTCTCCCTCCCCCTCCCTCTCCCTCTCCCTCCCCCTCCCTCTCCCTCTCCCTCCCTCTCTCTCTCCCATCCCCTCTCCCCCTCCCCTAATCTGCAGCTATCTCTCTCACCCCCTTTCCCCCTCCCTCTCCCTCTCTCTATCCCTCTCCCTCTCCCTCTCCCTCCCCCCTCCCTCTCCCTCTCCCTCTCCCTCCCTCTCTCTCCCCCATTCCCTCTCCCCCTCCCTTGATCTGCACTTATCTCTCCCTCTCCCTCTCCCTCTCCCTCTCTCTCTCCTTTTCCATCTCCCTCTCCCTCTCCCTCTCCCTCCCTCTCTCTCCCCCATTCCCTCTCCCCCTCCCTTGATCAGCTATCTCTCCCTCTCCCTCTCACTCTCACTCTCTCTCTCCTTTTCCATCTCCCTCTCCCTCCCTCTCTCTCTCCCATTCCCTCTCCCCCTCCCTTGATCTTCACCTCTTTCTCACACTCCCTTTCCCCCTCCCTCTCCCTCTCCCTCTCCCTCCCCCCTCTCTCTCCCTCTCCCTCCCTCTCTCTCTCCCATCCCTTCTCCCCCTCCCCTAATCTGCATCTATCTCTCCCACCCCCTTTCCTCCCCTCTCCTTCTCCCTCTCCCTCGCCCTCTCCCTTTTCCTCACCCTTCCCTCTCCCTCTCCCTCCCTCTCTCTCTCCCATCCCTTCTCCCCCTACCCTAGTCTGCAGCTATCTCTCCCACCCCCTTTCCCCCTCCCTCTCCCTCTCCCTATCCCTCTCCCTCTCCCTCTCCCTCCCCCCTCCCTCTCCCTCTCCCTCCCTCTCTCTCCCCCATTCCCTCTCCCCCTCCCTTGATCTGCAGCTATCTCTCCCTCTCCCTCTCCCTCTCCCTCTCTCTCTCCTTTTCCATCTCCCTCTCCCTCTCCCTCCCTCTCTCTCCCCCATTCCCTCTCCCCCTCCCTTGATCTGCAGCTATCTCTCCCTCTCCCTCTCCCTCTCCCTCTCTCTCTCCTTTTCCATCTCCCTCTCCCTCCCTCTCTCTCCCATTCCCTCTCCCCCTCCCTTGATCTTCAACTCTCTCTCACACTCCCTTTCCCCCTCCCTCTCCCTCTCCCTCCCCCCTCCCTCTCCCTCTCCCTCCCTCTCTCTCTCCCATCCCCTCTCCCCCTCCCCTAATCTGCATCTATCTCTCCCACCCCCTTTCCCCCTCCCTCTCTTTCTCCCTCTCCCTCGCCCTCTCCTTTTTCCTCAGCCTTCCCCTCTCCCTCTCCCGTGAACTTCACCTTTACAATTACATGTTATTGACATCAATTTTTTAAACTAACTCCGTTGTTGTTTTTTTTTCTTTGTTGTAGGCTCGGAATTTGATTAAGGCAGCTGATTGCGATGGAGGAACAAATGCATGGATTGTGGACATGTCATCGACTTTTTTTTATTACATTTAGTGTTAGGTCTTCCAAACAAATTTGTAAATGGCTTATAAAATATTATTACATTATCATAGTTTACACAGGATAATTCTCAGGTGCGATGTACATTTCGTTAATGTAGACTAATACTTTATTTTTCTTTGAAAAAGACGCATTAGATAGTACGTTATTGGATAGTATGTTATAGTTTTTTTACGGTGTACCTCATTGTGATCCTTAGGCAAAAAAGATTGAATTTATATCCAAGTGTAATTTTGAATATGTTTTATAAATGTATATCAATTTGACTTTGTTGCAATGACGGGTGCTATGAATTTTTTTTCTCTATGTTTTGTAAATGATAAACGATACATGCCATGAAGTGTGTGAACATCCATAACTATTTTGGTTGACAAACGTCTGAGTGCTCTCTCTCTCTCACTATTTTTATTTACAGTCGTCATCCTATTTACATTTTATTATATATTTTATCTGTCATTCTCTCTTTTTCTTGTCTATCTGTCTCCTTAGTGGTAATCAGCGACGACAGTGTGTCGTCGCTGGATGGTATGTGTTACTTTCCTGCTAGTCAGCGATGACAACGTCTCGTCGCTCAATGGCATGTTTGACCTTTCCACCATTCGCTCAATGGCATGTTTGACCTTTCCACCATTCAGCACTGACATTGTGTCAACAGAAGACGTCGGGATCCATTTCTCCTTCACATTACTATTTGTCCGCTAATTTTCATCTATGTTTACTTTTAAACTTAACCATAATAACCGACCATCTTGCCCTCATATTATCAGACTTGTGTTTTTATGTTTCACATTTGTTATTTTTTCATTCTCCATTTTCCTATACGTCTCTATCCCATTATCTTCATATATTTATGATCCTTTTTATCACATTTTCTCTCTATTTCATATCACTGTATGTCTCATCCTTGTTGTCTTTATGTCATACTATAATTTATGCCATCCAGCGACGATGCTATGTCGTCGCTAAATGGTATATTTAACATTCGGCCAATGGGCAACCACAATGTGTCGTCGCTGAATGGGACCATGAAACTCCAAACATATATACGAATTTACACCGTCACTACAAATACATTTCATCCACATTTTTGGCCATTCAGGTATCGTAAACAATATGAAAACAAAAAAAGAAAGAGGGACATATAATATTCAACGTCAAAGAAAAAAATACAATGTATACTGCAAACTGCAGTAAAAGAAAAGTAAATGTATTAACTTATGAATAAAAAACTAAAAAAAAAAAAAAAAACAAAAATCCACACTAGTAGTAAAAAGGCATGCAAAAGGCCCATAATCCATTATACCGCCACTCCTAATTAAACCACCTCTCTAAAAAGTGCCTCAAAATCACTGTATTCCTCTAAGTCTTCGTCGTTACTGGCTTCATTATCTTCAATGTCGGCCTCTCGAAGGAGTTGGAGTAAATCTCGTGCAGGAGCCGAAAGAGGTGGCACCACGTCGCCATCGAAATGGTTTCGCCATTTCATTATTATGACTTACAACTCTTGAGTAAGCATGCTCTCCTGCCATTTGCCATCCTTTAATGAAAATCCACATTGGATCATCGCCTTTCGGGCATATCCCATGCCATTTTTGTCCTTCATTTCGTTCACCTCTCGTATCGAATCCCGTGCCAACTTTTAGAAAAAGGCTTTACCCGGTCCAACTAACTTACCAGACCATTTTTGGCCTCTAGGTAAGGACCACTTGTGGCTCTCTACCCCCTTCATCTTCCAATCTTCCCATTTTCTTGACCAAACCTCTTTGATTTTCGAAATTACAAATGAATCCGCAGGTTGCACTAAATGCGTTGCACACGGAGGAAAAAAATGGAGTGTTGTTCTCTTTGCGTGTAAAGCGGTATTTAACTCCTCGGACATATTGTGACCGCCACAATTGTCCACAAATATAATTTTTTCACGCCCTTCACGGTCTCCTTGGTATGACCTCGGTTCGGCGATCCATTGAGGGAAGACCGTCTTGTCATTCCAACCTTTCGGCCCGGTACGGTAACAAACTCCTACAAAAGAGTGGGAAAAGATATTGAGTGAGGGAGGGAGAGATAGGGCGAGAAGAGTATGGGGAGAAATCAATATAAACAACATATCATCCCATGTTTAATATTTTGGGTGTGGAGTACAAGGGATAATAAGTTAGACAATAGCGTCAATATTTACAAGGAAAAAAACACACAGGGAGAGAAAAACACCTGGTATGTCATCGTGGATGCCTTTGATCGGGTAACTACGGAGCTTGTTGGCGAAGATTAACATAGGAGATTCAATTCGGGCGTTCTCTCCGCCCGTGATTCGAACCATCAAAGTCATCGACTCTCCACCTCCGGCAACATCCGCGTATTTGACCACCTCGTCCCCTCGAAAACCCAACGTCTTTTTGTTATCCATATTTACAATCATGTGGGTCTCGTCCATGTTTTCGACTAGATCCTCGTTGTAGCGACCTATTTGCACAATAACACAGAAAATTGTAAGAAAAACACAACACAGAAAAGTATGATGGTAGGGGTTAATTTAGCGACCACTGTTGGTCGTCGCTGGTTGAAGTATCTGGAGCCATTTCAAGATTCAGCGACGACAGATTGTCGTCGCTAATTCAGCAACGAGTTGAACAAACATACCACAAGTGACAAAATTTAAAATAATATATGTAGCATATATTACAGCATATAGCAATGAGTTGTACAAATGTTCAAAAAACTTACCCGATTCAAATCCTCTTTTTAATTCGCCCATGTGATATGCTACTGTTTTTTCGATGTATTCCTCCTTTTCCGGGCTTAATTGTAACTTTCCTTTTTGCGCCCTCGTCACAATACTGTGTTTTTCGAAAAACCGTTGAGTCCATCTTTTTGTCATTTTCATTTTTACCTCCATACCGTTTTTGTCGATGAAAAGTCTCTTATTCTCCTCCTTCATACGTTTAATGATGTGAACTGCCATGGTCCCTACAATGGTTTGCGACATTTTCATACCCGCCTTCTTAAAGCGGTAAAACTCGTCCACCAACTCCGAGTGCACTGCTGTGACCCATGGAAATTCCTTCCTCCCCCTACCCGGCAGTGCCTTAGTCACCGCCACACTTCTTTTTCCAAATCCCGCAGACGACAAAGTATGTTTCGTTGCCCGTATGTCTCTCAATGTCGCAACCCGGCCCTTCCACCACCGACTTGCTTTTTGGTATTCTGCAACGAAAGGAAAGGAAAAAAAAAAAAAAAAAAACATGTCAGTCCTAATTCATATAAAAAAATTATATATATATCAATAAAAATTTGGTTCAACGACGACCTGCAGTCGTCGCTAAATTCAGCGACCAATGTTGGTCGTCTCTGGTTCAAGTATCTGGAGCCATTTCAAGGTTTAGCGACGACAGATTGTCGTCGCTGATTCAGCAACGACTTGAAAATGTCGCAATGTCAAACATACCACAAGTGAAAAAAATAAAAAAATGTCGCTCCTAATTCATATAAAAAAAAAATATTACAAATATAATTTGGTTTAGCGACGACCTGCTGTCGTCGCTAAATTCAGCGACCAGTGTGAAACATACCAAAAGTGACAAAAAAAATTATTAAACAAGTAAGTGAGTGGGTGAAACATGGGAAATGTTAGACTGGAGTAAGAGTTAGTAAAAAACACATACCAATTACCGTTTTTTTTTTCGACAATGCCCGTGTGAGCCTCATCAATTGTTCTCGATCGGCCCTTATTTGTTCTTGTTGAGCCGCAAATTGTTGAGTAAGTGCGGCAATTATTAAAGGCAAATCCTCTTCTCTCGGTGGTGACGGTGGCCTCATCGGTGGCGGAACCCTTTGTATTTCCCATAGGCGAGAACGTGGCACTTCGACATTGCGAAACTTTTGCAATATCGTCGTACGAGCATCTCGGAGAGCAAGTACCTCGGGAGTTACTCGACAATATTTTAGGATATTGTATAGCCAGGGATCCCACGGATGATGATGACGTAGCAACTCCGGGACATTCACCCGAAAACCATCCTCCCCACGAACAACCCACGTTAACCGGGGATCCGCCGGATCAAATTGCCTTATGTGGGCAAAGGTCGAGCCTCGGTCCTCAAGCGAGATAAACAGCCATGTGGGATGTGCGGTGACATTGGGGGGGATGTCGAGAATTTGCGGAAAAGGGTTCGCTTCCGGGTTTAGGGGTCGGGGTTCAGCATACCTCCAATGCTCCGGCCATTCGGCAACCGGAATATAATGTTCGGGTCGAGGCACGAAACTGTCCATTTCCTCCCCTCCCGTGGGAGGAGGAAAATACCAATCGGGATGCTCAACCGGGTATGGAGGTAGAGGATGCGGATGAGCCATTACAATGGCTCCCTCCCTATTCGGGGTGGGAGGCGCCCCGAACACGTCGTCGTCATCATCGAATTCCTCCTCACGTTGTTTTTCCTCACTATCCGGGGTTTGTTCGTCCTCGGTGGTGGGATCATCCTCGTTTTTCCACACCACGATGTCGATGGGTTCCAAAATTTCGGGTTCAGGCTTTTGTTCCGGCGGTTCTTCACCATCCTCGATGCTCTCGTCGGTATCTGAAGACGAGGGGACGTATAATTCGTCATCGTCATCTTTCACTTTACGCTTACCCTTTGCTATCTCTGTCTTCCTTGCTATCTTTCTCCGTGCTTCAATCCCCCCACCTTTCTCGACGGTCGCCTCTCCCCCCACTCCTTCATCCTCCACGGTCTCACAAAACCCTATTAATTTTTTTTTTATTATCCTTCTTTTTCTACCTAATCCTCCCCTAACCTCACTCGACCCACCCTCTTCGACCGTCACCTCCTTTCCCTTTCTTTCCTCTCCCAATTCTTTGTTCCCCTCCCTCTCCTCACTCAACAACTTCTCTTCCCTAAAACCCTCACCTTTTTCCTCCTCGTCGCCCTCATCAAAAAGTATTAATTTTCTTTTAATTTTTGTACCTTTTTTCTCTACCTTTTCCCGTGCCTCACTTCCCTCACCCTCTTCTACCGTCGCCTCCTTCTCCCCCCCGTCTACACCCATTACCGTCTTTCCACCCTCCTCCTCTAATGGAATTTTTTCTCCCCTACTCATCTCACTTTTTACCGCCTCCCCACTCCTCACATCTACCGATTCACCCCTTTCCTCCCTTCCCTCCCCAACCGGTGTCAATCCTTCCACCTCTACCTCTTCTCTCACCTCCCGTTCATGCTCCCTCCCCTCCTGCGGCTCCCTTCCCTCCTCCGGTAAAACCCGCTCCTTTGCTACCTCGTCCAAATTGGCCTCTTCCTTTTCTCCCCCAACTGGTGTCAATCCTTCCATCTCTACCTCTTCTCTCGCCTCCCTTTCATGCTCCCTCCCCTCCGGCGGCACCCAACCGATTTGTAGCGAAGTGGCCTCCTCCCCTTCTCTCGCTAATTCCTCCGCGGTACCCCTTATTCCTATGACAGTTTCAGGGGCATCTCTTCCCCTCTCTACCCCCCTCGGTGTTTGCCTTTCCCTTGTGGGGTTTCCTCTCCCCACCCCATCCCTTCGTTCCTCTTCCCTTTGTACTCTTGGCCGTGGTTGTAGATTACGCCGCGGTAATGGAGGGTAGCGACGACGATACGGCAAAACACTACGCTGTCGCCTATACGACTGGCTGCTGCCCTCCATGTAATTTAGCCACACGTGACAAAAAAATGAAATATAAGAGGCGGCTACACAAAGGGATGAGAGAATACAGGAGTTTGTCTTTAAGATGACAGGTCGTACGTAAAAATAACGCATGAGGTTTTAACGCATTATATGCGTTCGAAATATACTTACAGTGTATTCTTCGCGACGGCACGTAGTCGTCGCTAATCCAATCAATTTGATTATTCCAACTGTGACGACGAAACGAAATTAAGGGATGTCGCGGTTCACTGCTTAGAAGAATCCAAGAGTGGCAACGACGTGCAGCATACACTTACAGACAGTGTGGTTCGCGTCAAAGGAAAGTCGTCGTGTGTCTAATTTTTTTGTTTAATCCAACAGTGTGAAGACAAAACAGAATAAAAAAATCACGCGGTTTAATGATTCCGCGATTCCAACAATGGGACAAAGATAAAGCCTCGTCGACCATACGAAGGTTCATACTTATGGTACTAACTAAAGACAAACAATTAAATATGCTCGCTATTTACTTTATCAAATTTATCGTTGTCGCGACGACGATTTGTCGTCGCCAGTTTGATTTCTTCATCCACGCGTCGGCGCTTCAATGTGGCCGTATGCTAACAATATTAGTATATTACAACTGCAAGCGACGACACGCTGTCGTCGCTGTTTACGACGGTGCACGAGGATCCAACATAACAACATTAAGAAAATGTGGTGGGGGCGAGGAACCCAAAAATATAAATTATAACAAACACATAAAGGTAGAGATAAACAAAATGCCACATTATAAGTGAATACTATATTGAGACAAACAATGTAAGCAGCTCTAAAAAGTCATATAAGGTAAGAATAAAAAGGTAATATTGCTTACTTGTATTATATTCGCCCGTAAAGTGTTCCGGAAACTTCTTGACGGTCCTCGGGATAAGCACCTCCTTTCCGTTTGTATTACAATCCGCAATCATCCAATTGATTACACGAACGCGTGCAGCCTTTGTCGACACGTGTTGGAGTTTGCGTCTCACCACCGGGGCGATACCGTGGTCCACACGCGGTGAGTCTGGCGGTGAGTCCGGAGGTGAATTTGGGGGTGAGCCGAAATCGGACCCACCGCCTTCCATGAGGGTGTCATCATTTTGTGATCCCATCCCTTCACTTGCCTCTCCCTCTCCCTCTTTCTCGCCCCATTCCATCTCCTCCTCAACCGGAGGTGGGAAAAATACAGCAGGAGCTCTGACTTTCGCCGCAAAAAAGGTGGTAATGGGCCACATATTTTCTTAAGATAGTCACGGCAATTGGTCAAAGATAAATATGAAGCAACAAAATTAAAATGCAACAACAAAGGTAGATGCGAAGGGAGGAAAAAGAGTGCCATTGTTGGAGTTAACGACGAGTATATATAGGAGGGGAAGGGAATCTCTTGTGAAGAAAAGGAGGGAAAAGCGTGGTAAAAATTTGAACATTGAAAATTTTAAATCAAATATTTTGTTTGAAAGTCAAATATTTCGATTTTAAAAACGTGATGGTGATAGCGGGAAAGTTTTAAAATTTGCGTCAGTTTTCAACGTGAGAGTATGCACGTGGTTGACAATGGACGTTTTTCATGAAAAAGGCGTGTGAAAACATGGCAAATGATTGAACGTACAGATCTTTCTTGGAAAGGCAGCTGGTAAGACAGGCGTGTTTTGATGCATCGCAAAAAAAGACATATTGTTTGCGTGGATAAAAAAACGGACACGTGTAATCTTTGGCGACCAATCACGTGACGTGAATTATTATTCGGTTGGTCAGTATGTACTTTTTGGTTCATTTTAGTGTCAACATTTACTCTAATACGGAACAACGTTGACGTTAATACATGTGAGACGTCTGAAAGAAAGACGAGGTAACACACTTATTAGAATTAAGACACATATTAGCATACTTAACTCTAATAAAACCACCCAAAAGGGACGTTATTAGAATACATGAGATACGGACGAACGGAACTACGGCCATACGTCCAAGTTACATGTAGAAACGACGTGGCGTGTTAACCCTTTCCGTAAACGTCAAACAAAAATAACTGAAATTAAACTTTACGTTACGCGGTATAGCTTTGACACGTAACCGCCGTAAAATTGTCTGATCGGTACGGATACTCGATTTGGCGCCGTCGTACAATTTCTAAGATTGTGTACGGCTACATATATTAATGTGTACAATCGTACGGAGTATATTCGATTTTTACTGTCCCCAAATTAGCGTTAACACCGAAATTAGAATAAACCTTTTTTTTTTTAATTTTCAAATTCTTATTTAGCGTCAATGACGGTATATTTACTTACACACTATTTAAACTATGACACTAATAACGATGCGCGGTGTAGTATGTTTGCTTCACGAAATATATTTGTCGTTTCGTTTCGCGTCTGGAATTGTCGTACGTCTAGTTTAGTACGATAGTACTTTTAGATTTGTCTAGTACTTTCGTCTTGGCTTGTCGTTTTGCAATGTTTGAGTCCTTATTGAAATTTAGAGTGTTCTAGTCTAATCTGCGGACAGGCGGTAGTTTTCTAGAGGTTTTTTGGCGGCGCACGCTTACACGTGCCGCGCCATGGCTAGTGTGTTATTTAAAGGAAACCATGGATTTGTATAAAATCAATCAACGATCGATTGGAGATATGTATGGAGGAAAAGAAGAGATAGAAGAGAAATTGTAATTTCGGATTTTATTAATGTGAGAATTATCTTAAAATGTTTCTTCAATGTTGATTCGATGTTTTGTAATCTATAGTGTTGGACTGTTGGGTATCGGGTAAATTCATATCGCGATAATCTCGATATTCGATATATCGGATATCGATCGAGCAGGATCCTCGATATATCGTACCGAGACCAAAATAAACCATCGCGATATATATCGCGATATATAGTATTTTTTAATTTATTCATTTTATTTTTTTATATAATATGTTATTTTAGCGAAAAAGTCAAATTGTCTAATACGCCACGTACGCCGTGATTTTCGTTCCGTGACTTAAAGGTTAGACGCCGCAAAATGTAACCGACAAAAAAGTACTAATTCTGAAATTCTAATGATTAATTACTTGGGGTATGGTTACACGAGGAGGTCAATGTAATAGTACGGACAGCAAAATTCATGTATTTAGAGGCCTCGGGTACATCGCGTATCTTTTGTCAAAAAGTTTTACATACGTGTTCTGATATGAGTGGTTCCACGTAAGCTAACTTCCAAATCTCAAAGATCATCGTATATCTGGAAACCGACCTTTTTCGTCTGGAAAATCGTACCTGCGTATGACGTACGTGTACTTCACAAGTGTACCTCGTCAATGTACCTCAGAGATCTCCTTCACTCTGCTGACTTTCAGGAAAAAACCGTATTTCTTTCCGGCAAAGATTTTACAGTCACTTTGTCCGAAGTCACGAGACTTTGAAAACCAGTGGGATTTTTTTTTTTTTTTTTTTTAGCTTCGATATATCGACGATACGATATATCGGCAATATATCGGAAATGTATCGCGATAGTTTGAAATTCGATATATCGATTATCGGGTACCTGAAATTCGATATATATCGAATATCGGTAAACGGTCCTCGATACCCAATACTAGTAATCTAAATGCTTCTGCTGCCATAATTACTTGTTACTGAGCTCTGAGATTATTATCGATCCTTTCATCTCGTACGTTTTTTTCGAGCAGTGTAGAAAGAGAGAAGCTGAGAAAGCACAAAAGCGCATCGAGGAGAAGCAAGGCGCGCAGCGATCGAAAGGTGCCGCAGGACTTTGTGGAAAACCTAATTCTTTTCGTAAGATCTATTATATCTGTAAAATCTTTTGTGAGTAAAATCTTTAATTTAGTAAATCTTAGTATATCCGTGCGACGCGGCGAGGAAGCAGCGATGGCGACCACCATGGTGATGGCGACGATGCTGATTCTGGCGTGCCACGTGGCACTGGTCATGGGAAACGACAAAGATTTCGCATCATTTCCAGACGGTACGTTTCTGGCCTCCTTGTAGGACGGATTTTCAATAGTAATAGGTTAGTATCGGATTCGATTTGGGGACCGAAAGGTTAAAAGGGTTTTTCTGATGCATCAGAGTTGGCTTGGTTCGTTTTATATATTTTTTCTGTTCGTGTTTGCTTGTTGGTTTATTTTGAGATGTTTTTCTAAATTTCGTTTGGTTTTAGTTTTGCTTTATTTTTTTTTATTTCGGTTTTCTTTTTTCCTGCTCTTTCTTTGAGTTTATTGCTTATCTTTATTTTTATTTTTTTTTCCAACTTTTTCGCGATTTTCTCCTTTCTCACAGTTTTACTGGTTTTTTTTTTTTTTGGCTTTGTCAAGTTCACATCTTCTTTCACATTTTTGCAATCGCACAGTTTTGCATTTTTCTCCATTCCCCGTTTTGCCATTTTCTCGCCCATTTTTCACAAATCCACAATTCCTCTCACCGTTGTTACTATCCACGTTAAATAACGTGAAGTGTTGTTTTTTTTTATGGCGCTTTTTATCACAAGACTTAAATAATTTGTGAAACGCATAAATATCATAGACTCGGTATTCCACTTTCTAGGGTGATGCACAATCTTGACATGATTTTCTTTTCTGACTAAAAAATGGGTGATAAAAACGGACAATACTTTGTTTTTTCATGCCCACCATTATTTCACTTTCACTTAATTTCTTTCCTATTGATTCATTTTTGTTGCAGCTACTTTGGGGAGAAAGGTGAATGTTGGTGTGAACCCCGAGGCCATCGTAGTATCTTGCAAGGGAAAACTGGTCACACTTCTTAATGGTGATACCTGCAATTCTTTGATGTCTAAATACTTCAAGAAAACACCTCCAACCTTTAAAGATTTCAATGGTGTCCCATGTACCACGAGTTTACTGCAAAGAATTCGTGCTAAGGCCCAAAAAGCTGGAAAACCTCCCCAAATTTGTGCTCCAAAGTGAGATAAAATCAACGTGCTTCGAATTCCCAAAACATTCCTTTTTCCCAAATCTCTTTATTTTCCAAATTTCTCAATTCCCCCAATTTACCCAAATTTCCCAAATTTCCAAATGTTTCCAAATTCCCAAAATTTCCCAGAATTCTCAAAATTCTAAAAATTCCCACATTTCCAAATTTCTGAAATTTTCGAAATTTCCAAAATTTTCCCAATATTCCCAAAATTCCCTCTGTCGAGAATTTCTTTTAGTTCTCTCTCCAGTCGAATCTATCTCTGTTTAATACTCCACAATATCTGTTTTCTAGTTCCCCTCCTCGCCCTCCCCCCCCCTTCTCCCCCCGTCTCCCTCCCTTCTCCCCCCTTTCTGCCCCTTCCCCACCTTTTCCTCCCTTCTCCCCCCCTCACCCCCCCCCCTCCCTCCCTCCTCTCTTCCTTCTAGTGCCAATTCTGCCACTACCTTTCTCTCCCGCTCCCTCTCCCCTTCCCATACCCCAAAAGCACACCCCTCTCCCCTCTCTCCCTTCCCCCCCCCCCCCCCCCTCTTCCTCCCTCCCTCCCAATGTCCCTCCACCCCCACCTCCAGAGGAAATTTTTGAGACAATTTTTTAGTTTCCACAAATTTTAACCACTCTAATTTTGGGACTCGTTTATTTTTTTCCTGTTTTTATTATTTACTTATTTTATTTATTTAATTTTTTTCTTTTTATAATACACCATTTAGTGTAGATTCCGTTGCTTTAATTTTGGTGACCCATTTTTTTTTTTACTCTCAAAAAAGAAAACATGATTTAGTGTGGATAGAATGCTCTACTTTAAGAAGAAACATTTTTTTTTTTTTTTTTTTTATTCAAAAATGTAAAACACGATTTAGTGTGGACTCTGGCGATCATTAATAATGAAAAAAAATTGGGACAAATTTTTATAATCAAAGCCTTTTTTTTTTTAATAAATTTATTCATTTATAAATATTTTTGGTAACAAAAAAAATAAAATAAAATTATAATTAAAAAAAACAACAACGACGACGAATAAATAAAAATTGCACAGTTTAAGTGAGGCTTGAAATGTAATTTTTTCTTTATCTCGGTGTTTTTTAAGACACAAAATTGGAAAAAGAAAAAAAAAAAAAAAAAAAAAAAAAAACAAAAAAAAATGAAATTCAATATTTAAAAAAAAAAAAAAAAAAAAAAAAAAGCAACGTCAAAAAATTAAAATTCAAGATTTAAACTGAAACAGCGAATCATGGAAACGCACGAGGTTCCGTTTTTACTCTCCAACACCCTTTGTGAAAAAATATTTAAAAATACGATATATTTTATTTTACAAAATAAAAAGTAGTACATACAAAAAACACATATTACATTATATTAGTTTAATATGTATATTTTTAGAAAAACAAGACCATTATGATTAAAATCGGCAAGATTTTTAACAGAAAAAGGACAACGGTACGGAATGGTACGGAAAGAAGCATATAACGCACCTTTTTCAGTTTTACAGTCCGTAAAATCCGGAGCCTTTGTCGCATCTTCCGAAAGTACTTTCCGCGGGAGACTCTCCTCCGGCCAAGAAGGCTGGAGCGCGGGCAGCCAATGGGAGGCGATGATGCCGAAGAAAAAAAACAGCGTCGCGACAAAAACTGCCCTAACGGAGGAGGCAGATACGGACAAAAAAGTTTTGTTGCGACGCTGTCGGTGATTGGCGGAGGGAACGAATATGGCGGATTTGGACGGCATTATTAGTGCGGTTTTTAGTGCGGACAAAGGGGGGAGAAATTAGGGCGAGAGAGCGGAGGTTCGGAGGAGTGCACCGTCATCTTCCCTTAACCCTAACGGCTGGAATGCCAAATTCCGGCGGTTAAGTTTCAAGAATAGTGCGAACTGAAAAGTGCGAAGTGGATAGAGTGCGAGCTGAAGAGTGCGCAAAACGGACATGTACGGAAAGAAAGAGTAATAGTGCGAATGGAAAAGTGCGAGCTGTGAAATGTGCAAAACTGAAAAGTGCGAAATAAATACTGTAGCGCGCGAGCTCACGAGTGGCGCAGCTGAAAAGTGTACGAACTGAAAAGTGCGAGCGCGGAAAAGAGTGCACGCACCGTTTCGCCTAACCTTCACCGCCGGACCGTCAAGTTTCAGCAGTCAGTTAAGTTTCGATAAAAATGCGAACTAAAAAGTCCGTTTTTTGTTACGCGGCAGGAAGAGACAAGAAACCTGCGATGCAAAAAATAAATTATAGATTCAAAACTTGTAGAGGGACGCCGTTACGGAAAAATAAACAGCTTGTGAAAGAGGAACAGAGGGAGAGGGAAGGAGCGAGAGAGAGAGAGAGGGGAAATAAAGAGAGAGGGGATAGAGAGAGAGAGGAGGGAAGAGAGGAGAGAGGACGTCTGCAGGTGGTGAGACTTCGACGTTTGAGTTTTAAACTTAGACTTGCCGTACACATCGTTAACTTGTCCGCATAGTCCGTACATAACAACAGCACGCTATTGGATAGTAGCGGAATCCCAAGAAAGTCCGAAACAGCAGCTCCGTACGGATGAAAACGCCGGTACTTCGGTGATCAACCACGGATCTCAAAGAGTCAATCCAGACCGTCCGATGGGTCAGTTACAGGTCTCGAGTCATGCGGGCGTCGGACCAATGGTGGCAAAGTATGGCCAACCTTTCTCCCCGAAATTGCGGAAAGTACATAAGGTACACATTGGAGAAGTACGAAAGCATCGCCTGAGAGAACTACTTTCGTCCGGAATAGGCGGCGGCAGATCTCCAACCGTCCGTCGAACCAGGGAAAAGCTGCCGCACGTGTTTTGAATCGGTAACCTCTTTGCCGATAATCGATAATGTACTTTTTTTTATTCGATAGTGTACTTATGGCAGATCTCGCAAAAGTCAAAATTTTAGATAACCGAAACCGACCGTTTATTTTTTTCAAAATCTGAGTACCCGACGCCCGACCGGGTTATGTCACGCTCCTAAATTGTTAACCATTACCCGAAACGCGTTTCAGAAAATAAAAGTAAACTGAAACTCGATTTCTCTCGACTACCCGTACCCGCCCGTAACCGAATAAGTACAAAATTAGTGGTACATCTCCCGTATACCTTCCACGATAACAAGAGTAAAAAGTACAATAATGTTGGATTGTATGGACAGTGCAAAACTTCCATTTTTTTTCGTTTTTTGCTTACCCGACCGTAACCGATTTTTTTTTTTTCTGTGAATCAACCCCCCGAATCCGCTTGGCCCCCCAAATTTGGTAACCGAATCCGTTCCGGATCCAACGCGGGCGGTCGGTTAACGGTCGGTCACCGTGCGGTTGACCGTTTGCGACCTCTGACTTATGGTCCTGTAAAGTGCGACTTTATCGTACGTGAACAACGCGTTTGTCCGGACTGTAGAGTGCGGACCGAATTGTGATACGTGACATGACATATTGTACTGAACCTTGCAATTTTCGCGTTGCGGAGTATAGTGTGCATTGTAGTATACACTTTGTACAAAATTATACTATATAGTATTTAGTTCTTCGTGTATAATAATACGACATATATACAAATATATCGTTGATAACAATTTACTTCTTACCACGTAATATATTGGGCTTCCTTGCCCGCTCGATAACCAATAATATTAAAAATCACAGTTCTAGCGGAAGAAAATTTACCGATACACAACACTTTCAACGGTTTTTTTGACTCTTCAAATATCTTTTCTCCTTATCCCACCCACACTTGTCCAATTTTCTATTGGATACCGCCAAGCGTTTTCTTTTTCCAAAAACCTTTGGCACGAAGGAAGACACTGAACTATGTGCACATAGAATGAATATTCATAGAATATCGTACGCCGTAAATCGCTATTAGCGTTAATAACACGGCATCGATTAGCGTTGAGGATTCTTAGTGTTAATGCGAAATTATAATTAGGGAATTGATCATGGCAGTGACTATTTTGGTTGCGCACAGTCACTTACGTCACCTTGTCAACGATTGTACGTTTTAAGTACACATTGGTACAAGTAAAGCACCGTTGAGTTTAAATTTGACAGTCAATCAATTGAACAGCTCGGACTTTCAAAATATTATAACAACTGGTTAAGATTTTGTCGGGCTTTCGAAAGTCGGCCGTCATAAAAAAATCAACAATTCACACGGCCCGCGAAGGTTTACGGTAACAAAACTGCGGCAACCACATGTAAATAAAAGTGTTGCGCACGGTCACTTTCTCTCTTTACGTGAGCTCCACTATGAGAGCACAATTTGGCTTTTAACTTAGCCACAAAATTGAAATTTAATCGCCAATCGTAAAATGCGTGGCCTGCTTTGGTCGTGCGTGACGACGCGCATTTTTCATTTAGTTTCATTGATATTTTTACGCCGGTCCTTTTTATTGTAATGTACAAAGTTTAATTCGTTTCGTGCAATTTAATTTATTCGTACAAAACTTTTACTAATTTAGTTTTGAGAGGTTTCATTTCGCGTTGTTCTTCAATTCGCGTATAAATTCAATATAACGATTCGCGATTAAATTTCAATTTTGCGGCTAAGTTAAAAGCCAACACGTGCTCTCACAGTGGAGCTCACGTAAAGTGAGAAAGTGACTGTGCGCAACACTTTTTTTTAAATGTGGTTGCCGCAGTTTTGTTATTGTAAACCCTGAACGGCCGTGTGAATTATTGATTTTATTATGACGGTCGACCCTAAAAAGCGCGGCAAAATTTTATCCGATTGTAACAATATTTTGAAAGTCAAGGTTGTTCCACTACACCGCGAATCGCTATTAGCGTACATGACGCTAATTGGGGTACCCCTTTATTTGTACCAATGTGTACTTAAAACGTACAATCTTTGACAAGGTGACGTAAGTGACTGTGCGCAACCAAAATAGTCAATGCCATGAACAATTCCCTAGAATAAATAATACTAATTTAGTACGAGTTATCGTGGCAGATTGTAGTCCTGATTTCTAACTGGAAAACGTCACGACCCAATTAGCGTTATTAAAAGTAATAACGATGGCCGATGTACTTCAATCACGGTAGATTTTGGCCTCTAAACAAAAAATAACGTTAATTCATTTTTTTATTTTTTTTTATCTTAACCGTAATCCTATTTGCAACCCACAATCGTCCAGGTCATTTGGACCTAAAACAAAATTACCAACGCTAAAGAAAATCCTCACACAAATTATTTCTCCACACTAATAGTGATTCACAATGTCGTGCACACATTACAATCAGATATTGGCGACGAATGCTAAAGGGAGGGAGAAACTCCTATAGTCAGATTGTGATGTCTCTAAGGAAAAGTCAACCTATATTGTTTTTTCTTTTGTTGTTATTATGGGCTTTTAAAAACGATTTTTTTGTTTGCCTTTTTTTTTGTTTGTTTACCTGTGTATAGAATTTGAAGTCCCAAAGTCTCTTCCTTCCACGTTTCAGTCGTTTGGTTGTACGGGTCTTGGGATCAATAGAAGATTTAGAAGTAGGGGAGGGGAGGGGACGGGGGAGGGGAGGGGGATGCTCCTCCGATAGAGAAGGAGAAAGAAAGGGAGAGGGAAAAGGGAAAAGGGGAAAGTGGTGGGGAAGTGGACATTCCACAATCTTGCTCGAGGGAGAATTTTTTCTTTTATGAAAGTAACTGCTTAGAATAGTTTGTTTCAAATGAAAAAAAAGAAATAAGTGGGGGCATTTGAAAGTTTCATCTATCTGGAAATGAAAACATTTTTTATGTTAGGTTTTTTGGAATGAAATTCAGATTAGGGCATAGAATGGCGGTGAGGGGTTAGAGGTAAAAATGTCTTACAGGTATCTGGACGCCTTCCCAGTGGATTCTTTTGTGGTTTTTCTTAAGAAATCATTGTGAAAAAAAATTACTTAGAAATACATACAATAAAGTCATGATTCAAGACCTTTAATAATTTCTTACAATACACATGTATATAATTTACCTCAACAACATTTGTACATTTTGCAATAAATCATACAATTTGATATAGAGTCCTGCACATTGTTGTACTGAGTTGAATATTTACAATTTAAAGGCGGCTTAAAAGCTATCGTATAATTAGGAATATATGATACGTGAACAACAAATTTTGTTTCCTTCGTACAACTCTCAGGTCGAGACTTGCTCGTGGATTTACAATGCGTCAATGCTTAACAGGTCGAAACCACACCTTCATTTTTTTTCATCTTTTAGCTATTCTTTATCGATACTTTCGGATAGATGGAGGAATGGTCGCTGATTGGGTTCTCAAATGCAAAATGTTTTTTTAAAACACCATTGATCATCAATACATAAGAAAAAATTTCCAAATTGTTTTACAAAATAGTCAAGTATATTGTCCTTTGGTCTAAAATAGACCGCGGAAAACACCCAAAACTATTGCATCCCCAGCGATGAGTAATATAGTCTAATGAGCAATCATATGTGACTGACATCCTCCCTTTTATTTACCTTGTGACACATCATGAACTATACCTTACGATTTAAACAAAAAGAGGTCACATACATAAAACAATACACGACACACGAACAAAATACACAAAGCACTTAACAACATCAAGACACATGATATCTCTGAAAAACCCTTATATTATCTCAAAGCAACAAAGATATAATATCGACCATGTCCCTTATCTAAGTTCCCTACACTTGACAACTTTGAAGTACTACATCTTCGGTCCCTACTTTTCAAGCAAGCATTGATCTTTATTCCTACAAGGCTCTCAAGACTATATACAATTGTGAGCCACCTACAACTGACAAAACAACAAAAGAAATAAATGCGCATGTCTACCCACTAAGTCTAATTGGCGCCCCTACGGTGATTGTCCTTATGCTAAAAGCTAATTAAGTTGATTCCACGCACTACTCAAGGTCAACCCTAATTTGTTGTATGTCCAAAAACGTCCGGTTAAATATGTATGGATCATGTAATGACTTGAGGTATTCCGAGTGCAATTCCGAGAGCGCCTACAAAGTGTCTTGATTCACTAACCCGTACGGTGCAATCTTTGTCGTAAACAGCCCGTTGAGACAACTTGTCGATCATCTTCACGCCGCATAACTGAAACTGGTATTGCTGCCGACCAAAAGGAATTGCTGCCGACCAAAAGGAATCTAGTATATCGGATCTTTTCGACAAAACAATCCGCCGTGCACTTCTCGAAGCTTCGTACCGTCGCATTTAATGTTGCGACACCCTTAGTATAAGATTGCGTCGTTCCGGAGCGCTTCGCGATCCTCCAAGTCCGTACCAAATCACATGAACCTTCGTCGACCGAATACTTCCGTAATTTAAGTACACTCAGTAGCGTATTTATTGCTACACAAAAAACTGTGTACAAGACTCTAAGTCTTCTAAAACAATACTCCCCCGAAGACTTGGTTTCGTGCACCCCTGAGATACCACATTCATATGCAGCTAACTATCTGCCGCTCGTGTACCCGTGAGATACCCTATTCCGTAAATCCATTCTAGACCACACTATAAGTATTGATTTAGTACACAAAATATGCGGGCACGCAAACTTAATTTTAAAAACAATAAAGTATAATACTTCTAGAACGTCAAAACTTGCTTCTGGATATGCAACTGTGGATACACATATTGTTTACATCTCGTCAGCATTTTGCAAGAGTTTCCATGAACAAAAAACAGTTAACCATTTGTGATTTCATCTCATATTGGGAAGGACGCAAATACACAGCCACAAAAGAAATACATCATCCCAATGAAATGGCATACTATAATGGTATTGGCTTCACACAATGGTATTACCACAACAGACTTTCGAAACCATTGATGAGGGCAGAGAAAATACCTAGAAATCAAGCATTAGCACATACAACATTTTGAGGAAAATTACTGAAAGCATTAAAAACTATCATGAAATTCTTAGAATTGTTCTACACCTTTTATTTTACTAGCAGTAGATAAAATATCAACTTTCACAAAATCGTAAGTGCCTTGATAATTACAGAGAACCTACTAAGGACCAAGCTTTGAAAATTAAGGTGCGAAACACGTTTGGATCTCATCTTAGTTTTGGAGTACAAATTTTGGGAATTGTTCGATTTTTTTTGGCCTTGGCACGAAGAGCGTTCAGTGCAGACGTGGTACATGTGAACTTATTCAAGGTTAAAAAGGAGGCCGGTTTTATTTTGGTTTTAGGATCATCTTTGAAGTATTTCAAAAGCAAAGTATTGCAGGTATCCTTGACAGCCAATGTGACTTGTATTCCTTTGCAACTTGGTAAAGTGGCCGCAGGGTTCACGCCAACATACTCCTTTGTCCCTAAAGTAGCTGCATGAAAAATGAATCAAGGGGAAAAAAATCAAGTTAAAGTGAATTAATGGTGGGCATGAAAAAAATTATTTGTCCGGCCTTAATAATCAAAGGTTTCATATTTTTAGTGTAAAAAAATATCAGGTCAAGATTGTGCATCACCCTAACAGGTGGAATACCCAATTTATGTTTCTTAATGGAATTCACAAATTAATTAAGCTATCTGAGAAAAAACGCCGTACAAACAAAAAACAAACTCCACATCAATTAACGTAGACAATAACAACGGTGAGGGGAATTGTGAATTTGTGAAAGATGGGCGAATGTGAAAACGGAAAAATGGGAAAAGTTGAGATAAAACTACGAAATTGTGCAAAAATGGAAATCTGCAAAAAGATGTGAAATTGAGAAAACGCAGAAAAATAAACAAATGGGCTGAAAGCGCAGAAAAAGGAGAAATTTGCTAACATTTGGGAATTGGCAAAAAGGTGGATAAAAAACGAAAACCCAAAAAAAAATTAAAAAAAAAAACAAGAAACGAAAAAAAAGTTGTGAGAAAAGGAAACAAAATGGAGAAAGAACAAATACGAAGATAAAACCAAACGAAAACCCAGAGAAAGAAATCCTCCCTAAAAGAAGGGATAAAACGTACCATCTGGAAATGATGCAAAGTCTTTGTCGTTTCCCATGACCAGTGCCACGTGGCACGCCAAAATCAGCATCGTCGCCATCACCATGGTGGTCGCCATCGCTGCTTCCTCGCCGCGTCGCACGGATATACTAGGATTTACGGCTAACAATAAATAAAAATAATAATATTACTTTTTTTTTCCACAAATCCTGGCAAGATCAGTTTTTCTGATCGATGACCTTTTCTTCTTCCAACGCCTTCCCTTCTTTTGCTTTTTCTTCTATGAGGCGGAGGAACTCTGAGCGGAGGAAAACTGTAGCAATCTCGACCACTTTGACGCTTATTTATGCAGAATTCGCACTAGATTCGTTTTCGACTATTTTGTCCGTACGCAGATTTCCAAAGATGCGCGACGGTGTTGCCGTACTGGTCGGTTTGTCCGTACGGTCCTTTGTCTTTTATGAAAAGTACTTTGCCAACTGGCAGTGCCGGCTAGTCCTTGAGGAAATCGCGGCCTACTGGCAGGCTCCACATGGTGCAGGTATGTTCAGTTCCGGAACAGTTATTAGTGTGGATATTCGGTAACCTCTTCCCCGGTGTGCACCTTTCTTGACTGACCGACGACCGCCACATCGGCTCGATATATATATATTTTTTTAAAATCTACAAATTATTAGTATTGGGTATTATCGAGGACCATTTTCCGATATTCGATATATATCGAATTTCAGGTACCAATAATCGATATATCGCTTCGATATATCGAAAATAAAAATATCGCGGTATATCGCCAATATATCGTATCGACAATATATCGAAGCATTAAAAAAAATAAAGAAAGTTTTCGCAAGTCTCCAAAGTCACGTGCCTTCGGACAAGGTGACCGTAAAATCTTTGCCAAAAAGAAATGCGGTTTTTTCCTGAAAGTCAGCAGAGTGATGGAGATCTCTGAGGTACATTGACGCAGTACACTTGCGAAGTACATGTACGAAATTCGCAAGTACGGATTTCTAGACAAAAATGATCGGTTTCCAAATCTTTGACGATTTTGAGATTTGATCGTCAGCATACGTGGAGCACTCAAATCAGAACACGTACCTAAAAACTTATTTGCACACGATACGGGATGTAACCGATAGTGTTGGGTATCGAGGACCAATTGCCGATATTCAATATGTACCGAATTTTAGGTACCCGATAATCGATATATCGATTATCGAAATATCGCGATATTTAGACGATATATCGTCAATATATCGCATCGTCAATATATCGAGGCATTTAAAAAAAAAAAATGAAAATTTTCACAAGTCTCCAAAGTCACGAGCCTTCGGACAAGATGACCGTAAAATCTTTGACGAAAAGACATACGGTTTTTTCCTGAAAGTCAGCAGAGCGAAGGAGATCTTTGAGGTACGTTGACGCGGTACACTTGCGAAGACACGTACGTAATATGCAAGTACGGATTTCCATACGAAAATGGTCGGTTCTCAAATCTTTGACGATTTTATCGCGATAATTTATGTTGGTCCCGGTACGATATATCGAGGAATCTGCTCGATCGATATTCGATATATCGAATATCGAAATTATCGCGATATGAAACTACCCGATACCCAACACTACGAAGATGTCTCGGTAATAGTACGGACAACAAAATTTATGTATTACAGAGGCCTCGGGTACATCGCGTATCTTTTGTCAAAAAGTTTTACATACGTGTTCTGATATGAGTGGTTCCACGTAAGCTGACTTACAAATCTCAAAAATAATCGAATATCTGGAAACATACCTTTTTCGTCTGGAAAAAATCGTACCTGCGTATGACGTACGTGTACTTCACAAGTGTACCTCGTCAATGTACCTCAGAGATCTCCTTCACTCTCCTTCACTCTGCTGACTTTCAGGAAAAAACCGTATTTCTTTCCAGCAAAGATTTTACAGTCACTTTGTCCGAAGTCACGAGAATTTGAAAACCTGTGGGATTTTTTTTTTTTTTTTTTAGCTTCGATAAATTGACGATACGTTATATCGCCGATATATCGCGATGATTTGAAATTCGATATATCAAAGCGATATATCGATTATCGGGTACCTGAAATTCGATATATATCGAATACTGGCAAACGGTCCTCGATACCCAACACTACTAATCTAAATGCTTCTGCTGCCATAATTACTTGTTAGTGAGCTCTGAGTTTATTATCGGTCCTTTCATCTCGTACGGTTTTTTCGAGCAGTGTAGAAAGAGAGAAGCTGAGAAAGCACAAAAGCGCATCGAGGAGAAGCAAGGCGCGCGGCGATCGAAAAGTGGCGCAGGACTTTGTGGAAAACCTAATTCTTTTCGTAAGATCAATTGTATTTGTAAAATCTTTAATTTAGTAAATCTTGGTATATTCGTGCGACGCGGCTAGGAAGCAGTGATGGCGACCACCATGGTGATGGCAACGATGCTGATTCTGGCGTGCCAAGTGGCACTGGTCATGGGAAACGACAAAGATTTCGCATCATTTCCAGACGGTACGTTTTTGGTCTCCTTGTAGGACGGATTTTCAATAGTAATAGGTTAGTATCGGTTTCGATTTGGGGACCTAAAGGTTAAGAGGGTTTTTTCTGATGCATCAGAGTTGGCTTGGTTCGTTATTTTTTCTTTTTTTGTTCGTGTTTGCTTATTTATTGGTTTATTTTGAGATGTTTTTCTAAATTCCGTTTGGTTTTAGTTTTGCTTTTTTTTTTATTATTTCGGTGTTGCCGTACTGGTCTGTTTTTCTTTACTATACTTTGTCTTTTGAGAAGAGTACTATACTACTGGCAGTGCCAGCTAGTCCTTGAGGAAATCGTGGCCTACTGGCAGGTTCCACATGGTGCAGTAATGTTCCAATTTCGGCACATTTATTAGTGTGGATTTTCGGTATCCTCTTCAACAGTGTGCACTTTTATGAATTATCGATGACCGCGACATCGGCTCGATACATATATATAAATATATATATAGGGAATTGATCATGACAGTGACTGTTTTGGTTGCGCACAGTCATTTACGTCACTTTGTCAAAAATTGTACGTTTAACATACATAATGGTACAGATAAAGTACCGTTAGTACAAATTTGACGGTCAATCGGTTGGACAACTTTGACTTTCAAAATATTGTTTCAACCGGTTAAAATTTTGCCGCGCTTGCAGACGTCGACCGTCATAATAAAATTAGCAATTCACACGGCCGGCGAACGTTTAAGGTAACAAAATTGCGGCAACCACATGTAAATAAAAGTGTAGCAGACAATCACTTTTTGTCTTTACGTGAGCTCCATGGTGAGAGCACTTACCCGCAAAATTGATATTGAATCGTGTAAGCGTTACATTGAACTTAGACGCAAATTGAAACGAAACCTCTTTAAACTAACTGAAATACATTACTGTAAGGTTTGTACGGAAATATGAAACGCACGAAACGAAATTTTGCTGTCAATGTAAGAATGTTGATTCGTAGATAGTGTGGCTCGATTTCGTCGCGCGTGACGACGCGCATTTTTTTCATTTAATTTCAATTGATATTTTTACGCCGGTTCGTTTTATTATAGTGTACAAAGCTTGTATCGTTTCGTGCGTTTTAATATTTCCCTACAAGACTTAGAGTACTTCATCTTAACGAGGTTTCCATAGTTTAAAAGTAGGCGTTTTATGGTAGGCCTTTGGTCGACGACTTTAGCGTAAGTTGTGTTATGGGCTTTTCATGTGATCTCTTTAGATCGCTACTTTGAAGTCCGATCGTCGGAATCTCACGGTGTAAATAAATATTTTTGGTCTGAATGTTTTAATTGGTCCAATTTTTGGTCCGAATGTTATAACTGGTCCGAATAGGTCCGAATACAATATGGGTCTTAAGGTCATATTGTATGTTTTGCATACAATAGGCATATTGTATGGGCCTACTTTCACCTACTTTTGAACTATGGAGGTTTTGTTTCAATTTGCGTCTAAGTTCAATGTAACGCTTAGACGACTAAATTTCAATTTTGCGGCTAAGTTAGTATCATAGTTCAAAAGTAGGCGTTTTTATGGTAGGCCTTTGGTAGGCGCACAAAACTTGGTACAAAAATCGCGTAGAGTAGGCATGCTGTATGGGTGTGCGCTTGTGCACACTTTTGTACGAGCGTACGAATCTGACGTATGATCATAGTACAGCGCACGCCGCTGGACGAAATTTCAGCGAATTGACACAACGTAGGACGAGTTGTGTTATGGGCTTTTCATGTGATCTTCTTACATCGCTACTTTGATCAACGACCGTCCGATCGTTCAAATCTGACGGTTTAAATAAAAAATACCTCAAAACTCATAGATTTTATTTTTTTTGTCCGAATGTTTTTCAAGATTTAGACATGACGTTTAATTCTCTATCGATCGATGTGCAACTCAACCCTGTTACTATTTTTTTTCATTTTGCGACCAATACAATATGGGTCTTAAGGTCATATTGTAGGTTTTACATACAACAGGCATATTGTATGGGCCTACTTTCACCTACTTTTGAACTATGGTTAATATCCAACGCTGCTCTCACCGTGGAGCTCATGTAACGACAAAAAGTGACTGTCTGCAACACTTTTATTTACATGTGGTTGCCGCAGTTTTGTTACCGTAAACATTCACCAGCCGTGTGAATT
Source organism: Zygnema cylindricum (assembly GCA_037447655.1). Lineage (NCBI taxonomy): Eukaryota > Viridiplantae > Streptophyta > Zygnematophyceae > Zygnematales > Zygnemataceae > Zygnema > Zygnema cylindricum. Next base: position 80,622 of record JBBHKE010001059.1, on the reverse strand, counting down.
GCTAATTTTATTATGACGGTCGACGTCCGCAAGCGCAGCAAAAGTTTAAGCGGTTGAAACAACATTTTGAAAGTCAAAACTGTCCAACCGATTGACCGTCAAATTTAGACTCAACGGTACTTTACTTGTGCCAATGTGTACTTCAAACGTACATTTTTTGACAAAGTGACGTAAGCGCCTGTGCGCAACCAAGACAGTCGCTGCCATGATCAATTCCCTAAGTAAAATGATGGGCCAGTTGTACTCCAGGAAAATGCTCGACGGAAGGACAACCCAAAAAAGGTCGCCTGTCGGTTCAGGGTTTAAGTAGGTCAGTCTGTCCGTACGTCTGTGCGTATGTACGGACACCATTGTAAACAGGACACGGTGCATGCCCTGTACAAATACACATAGGTATACTGCTTCGCGCGGAGAGTAGACAGCCGGTACAGGTCGAAACGAGGAGACTCGCGGAGTGTCGAGGAGAGTAACGCCGGCCGTAGGATAACCTCCCGGAGACTCCCGCGGATGCCGGTTCGACACATTTCGAATTGGCCCGTGAAGATGTCACCAGGCCAAGTATACCTGTCTTAGCTTGCGGCGTACGACGTCTCGCGGGATGACGCAAATGGATAAATAGACGCTTTGGCAGCGGGCGATGTTTAAGCTCAAGTAAAAAAAAAATTAATAATAACCAACGCCGCAAGTAAAACAGAAAATAATAAAAACCAACGCACGAAGGCATCCCAAAAAAATAAAATAAATATTAACACGTGCTCCCTATGGCCGCTACGTTACCATTACGCCTATGTCGTCGATCTCCTCGATACTCTGCCACTCAAAATAGAGTAGTTAATCACTCAATTTGTTGCTGGCTGATCGGGTGGTCGTTAGCGGCCATAAGGCTGTTTTAATTAATTAATTTTTTGGTCGCCAATATATTCTTAATGCTGCTCAATTAATATATTTTTATAATTACGGAATACTAATGCATTAATCGTAATATAATACAACATTTATATATAATACATCACAAATATAGAAATATATACATTGGCTATCCGTTGAGATCTTGGACAAACGACATTTATAACAAAAAAAAACCAAATAAAAAATGAGAATAGTTAGTCATTGAATTTATTTTGTTTTATAATATCACAAAACGAAAGCTAGAACAAATTTTACCCCCACAATTGATGCTATCGTGTTTGCTATTTTACAATGTCTCAAACCTATTAAGATTGACGAACACGACGACTACATTTTTAATCGACCTATTTGGTTTGTGTTAAGTTTTGCTTTTTTATACATAAAACAAAAACATTGACTAAACCTTTTTGATCTAACGTAATTGTATCCGATTAAGTATATGACAAAGGCATTTATAAAAAAAAAACAAATAAACGAATATAATATTTAGCCGTTGTTTTTATTTTCTCTCATAATATCATAAAAGGAAAAATTGTATAAATTTTACTCCGACGATCGATGTTATGAGTTTTGTATCTTACAATGTTTGAAACCTATTAAATTTGACAAAAAAACAACTTCATTTTTTATCAACCATAATAGAGAAATTGTATCTTGTTTGTGTTACGTGATAGTTTGTTGTATACACCAAATACACTAACTAAAACTTTTTGATCTAACGTAATTGACAATACAAAAAAAAAATATCCGATTAGATATTCGACAAAAGACATTTATACAAAAAAAAACCAAATAACGGATGAGAGCTCTTAGTCGTTGATTTTGTTTCGTTTTGTAATATCAAAAAACGAAAAACATAGCAAATTTTACCCCGACGATTGATAATATCATTTTTCTATCTTACAATGTTTCAAATCTATTAAATTTGATAAACACAACGACTACATTTTTAATCGACGATGATAAATAAACTATATTTGGTTTGTGTTGAGTCATAGTTTGTTATATAAACCAAAATACATTAACTAATTTTTTTTAGCATAACGTAATGGTTGATAAAAATAATGAAATAAAATCATATACATAAAGAATAAGTGTGTGTGTGTGTATGTGTGTGTGTGTATATGATATCCAATTTAATGATGAAAACACATAGGGCAGCAAATATTATATAATTTATTTTGTGAATACTAATTAAAATGAACATTTTGTGAAATACAATACAAAAAACATTAACTTCGACAACATTAGAGATTTGTCAAGCTCGAGTGCTTTTCAGGCACACTTCTATATTACCGAGGATTTCCGTACACTTCCGACCCGTACTATTCTCAGATTTCAGATAAGCCAGCGTAATCTGCCGGAAGGATTGAAGTATTTCCTCTACTGAACAAGACGCACTTTGTTTCGTGCCTAACGGAGGCTGGACGACAAAGTTCTACCGTCTGAAAGATCGCAGTTCCGTCACATAGTACTAGCTTCCACCAGCCCTAATGGAAGGTACATTGTGGATGGCCATGAAGACTTCCGGACTGTAATCTAGATTTTGCTATTAGCTGTCTGTAGCAATTCAGTTCAGATTCAGCTGACCAGTGGTTAATTTATTACATTAAGTCAAAGTTTGGCACTTCCGTGTCCTTTTAGTACTTTGTCTTAAAAACTATGGAACAAATAATAACTTCCGGCCGCGGATCTAGCCGTAGTCAGAGGTCCAACTTTTTTGTTCCAAGCGTAGTACACATTATTTTGACTTATGTCAGTTTGATTGCCGTTGCTGGCGGCTCATTGGCTAATAGCTTAGGTTTGACTTTTGGACCTGAACTGGACAAGCTTTTGCTTTATAAAGCACTTGGGGCCAAAAGAGACAGGTTGCTTTTCAGTACTGTCTCCTGTGAAAACCCTCAGAAATTCCAACAACCCTTCTTTTGGAAAATCTTTGTGTTGTTTGACTCTATTGCCATCTCTGTTTTGGGATTTGTCCATTTTGGGAATCATAGTTCGGGCTGGTGGTTGGCACTGCTGTCCCTTTGGGTGATTTTTGGATTTTTCGCTGCTTGAAACCGAGAAGAGTCTAGTCGGTTCTGGGTTGCGGACACCGAGGGTTGAAGGAGTACTATACCTATTCACACTGTCATCAGGAGAGATTTCGCCTTTCTCACATTGTCATCGTAAATTGCCGGGGTATGTTAAGCTTGCTTCGCCATCTTTTATATCTTCCATCTTACATTTTATTTCTGTGGTCAAGGTGATATTGTTAAATCTGAAACAACCATTCCTATTTATTTTTATATGTCCACGTGGTAGTGCATTTGTGTCTTCACTTGTAGTCTCTTTTGCTTTGGCGGGGACCTCCCGGAGTAAAACTGCAATTTCCTGGCATCGAAACAATGGGTTTTGAGGGAACGAATGCTATAGACTTCCTGTGGGATAAGTACAGTACTGAAAAGCCCAACCCTGTCTACTTTGGATTAGAGGGGATAGGAGCTTTTGACTTTAGAAGCTCTCTTGGCGGAAGCGAGTTTTGTTTTCTTTCGTTTATTCTTCTTTCGCGAACTTCGTCGTCATGGGGGGAGGTGAAGCTCAAGATAAGAATCTCTCCGGTGCCAGGCCAGAAGAACGGGCGAATCAAGAAGCGGTGGTATCAGAAGAAGAGTCATAGGTTTCCGAAGAATTCGTTCCCTTCACCTCGCCTGCCAACATAGAGCAGTTTCTCCAGGGGATGATGCCTGAGCCTGTTAGGGATGAGGCTCCTCCAAAACCACCTGAACCACAAACTGCGCCCCCATCTCCTCCCAGCCTCACTCCTGAACATTTTCCCTCCTTGGCGGAGGCCTCCAGAACCTTTGCCGAGGAAAGAAAGGAGTCTAGAGCACAGGCTCAAGAAAGAAACCGAGTGTTACCCCGGGCTAGGCTAAAGAGGCAAGCTCAGCGGGAGCCCCTTTTGGGTCCCCTTCCGGAGGTCTGGCTTCACACCAGATCAAAGATTCCCAGGGCCGAAATTCAGATTGATCCTGCGGTTTTGACGGATCCCAGTCGCCCTGGTCGAAAGGAACTCCTTGCTCTTCATGATCTTTATGAACTGAAGGTTAAGCAGGAGTTGGTGCAAAGAGTGTCTCGGTCGGATCGACCTCGGGTGGTTAAACCAGTGGGAGGGGTGGTGGAGATTCTAAGTAGCTCTTGAGAGAGTGGTTCCTCCCAATCCAAGGGAACGGCCCAGGAGGGCTCCTCCTTCTCGCCCTCTTCCATCTTCTTCCCAAGACACTGCAGCAAGCCGACCGTCCCGGGGGCGCCCATCTTCTAGGTCTCGTAGGAGAGCAGGTGGCAGCGATAGAGGGGTTCCAGAGCCAGTGAGGGGGACGAAGTTTGACCACAGGGATAGCAAGGGTAGATTCGCACCTATTCCCAAGGAAGAACCTTCCCCAACGTCAGTGCCTGTCTCCACCGAGAGATCTACTCCTCCGGCACACCGTGTCCGCCCTGACAGAGGGTTCTGGCGATCCGAACCCACTGACCCAGAGGTTCCAGAAACCGAACCAAAAGATTTGTCCGAGGGATTGTTTCGAGCCAGGCCTACAGATCCAGAAATTCTAGGGGCAGAGATAGCTGATCTGACCAGAGTAGTGGAAAGGGCTAAGGAACTAGTGGAAATTTTGAAATCTTAGGGCTCGGCTACGGCGGGTACTGGACCAGTCACAGTAGATTGGGAAGCTTTGGAGGAAGAACGAAGAAAGTTGTGGGAGCAGGAATTGAATCTCATCCGAGAAGCTCGGCGGAGGTCCAGTGGGATCCTCAGTGGGCGGATCCCTCCCACACCAGTAGTGGAACCCCCGTCCGGAGCTCAACCCCAGGCTCCTCCCTCGGAGATTGGTCAGGAATCTCCTCTTCATCGGGAAGAGGGGATAGACACAAGACCTAATATTAAGGGTTTGGGTGCAGATTTACCGTCTGAACTCGCAGCGGCTCCACGGGAAGAGCCTACTTTTGTTTCGGTGGAGGTTTCTGCAGCTGTTGAGGCCTTAGTGGAGTTACGACCGGACGAAAGAATTCACATCCCCTTGAGACCGTCTACACCTCCTTCTCCTCCACCCAGACTGTCCCCTGATCCTCCTCCTTTCCCTCCTCATCCTCCTACCTCCCACTCCTAAGCTCCGGCAGCAGAACCCCGGGACAATCCCCTCTCCTCTCCATCTCCTTCCGTTTCCCTTACTGGAGCCGACCGTGGGTCCCCAGGTCCGCTGAATTTACCCTACAGGCCAGACGTCTACTCTCCTCCTCACAAGCGTTCCCCATCCTCCAGCTCCGGAACTCCTCCTCCTAAAACCTCCCGAAGACGACCTCGGAAACAGACTCTTTTCCGAAGACGAACTCCTTCTCCTCAGAACTGGCCTTCGTCGTCTTCCTCGCCATCTCTGCCCGGAGATCAACCTTTGAACAGACCTCGGATCCACATCCCTTCAGAGGGGACAGTTCTTCAGGACGAAAGGTATTCCCGTGGATATAGAGGAGTAAACGAAGGGGAGTGGGCCCCTCCTGCCACTACATCAGGAGGGACAAGTCTTCAGACGCGGATACCCTCTGCTCACCGGGGGCCAGGAATTCTTCCCGTGAGGAATACCCTTCCTCCAGCCATTCTTTCAGGGGTTGGTACTTCCTCTGCGGGAGGAGTATCCGCGACTCGCAGAGCAGCATCTCCTACCGGAGGAGAAGGCGGTTCCGGTCCCGAAGAAGAGGACCAAGGGGTTACTTCACCGGCACAGTTCGTTAGTCCCACCGGCCTTTCCTTTTCTCAGTTCACCCAATCCGCGGAAGAAGAGAAAGAAATGGGGGATATTCGAATATTTACAGGGGACAGTTCAGGGATCGCTTTCTCAGATTTCGAGTTGTTGTGGAAATCTTTCACCCAATCGGAAATCAATAAGTACAGGGGAGGAGCAGTGTCGGATGACTTCGAGACGACTCTCTTTCCCATGATGGTCAACTACCTCTCTGGAGGGGCGTTGGCAGACTATAAGGAGCGTCATCCTCTTTTGATGCCCCCTTAGCATCAAGATCTCTGATCCCACTCTTGATGCGGCCGTTCTACAAGCTGAGGCTGACTTGGCGGCAGCGGCGGCCACCCCGTGACAGCCACATTCACCGATGATATGAAGCTACAGGCCCAAGGAAGAGCCTATGTTAACAAGCTGCAAGCTATTCAGGCAGCTCGGGCCGCAACACGCATGGTGGCAAATCCTACTCCTTGCACCACCCTTCTGAATATCTGGCGACTCCTCTACACTGAGAGGAACGAATCGGCCATCAAGGAATTCACGGAATTCCGATGCTTAAAGAGCGAGACACCCCAGACTCTTTTCAACCGTCTATCCAGCCTGTGCCAGAAAACTAAGCTGTCAACCATTGATCTTCCTGCGATGGCTACGAAGTATTTCATTGCTGTCCGTAATTCCTTCGGACCGACAGGGCAGACTGCCTTGGATAACTGGATTGCAAGACAAGCCATCCAGGACATAAATCCCTCGGCCAAGGACATATCCCTGGTGGCCATGAAGTTATACGACCACTTCGTTCACAGTGAGGCGAGGGAAAAAGCCGTGACCGGCAAGGCAAGAGCGAATTTTGCAGGATTCGCCGGGGAAACTTCCTTAAGTGGGGAAGAACAAGCGGAACTCCAAGCTTTGCGGAAGCTTAAAGGGAAGCAAGTTGTGGACAGCGGGCAAGAACCTGTAATGGGGGCCGACGATCGGGTGATTCTGTACAATTGCCTAAATTGTCAACAACCTGGACATGGATGGAAACACTGCAGCAGGAAACTCAAACCGGAGCTAGCCCTCAAGTTGAAAGAATGGGAGGTAGAGCGTTAAGAAAGGAGCCAGAAGCAGTATGAAGAAAGGCTCAAAGCAGGGGGGGGGGAGAGGACACCGGTCACAAAGAACAATTACCGACCCACTCCCCGGAGCGAAACTTCGAAAATGTCCCAGTCCGAACTGCGGCAAATCAAACTGCCTAAGTTTGACGATGCTCAGATCTCCAACGAGATTCAGAGCAAGTATACCACTGAGGGTCACAAATGCGAGGCTTGTGGTTTTATGGGGCACAAGGAGGGACAATGTTTCCGGAAGAACGGGATACCGAAGGAAATGATGCAATTCGCTCTGTTCACGGGAGGAGGAGAGACTGCCGTTAACTCTCTTCCCTTACAACTCCTTTATCCTTGGGAGCGCCTAGGGCTGCCTACACCAGTGACGCCAGAACCATTAACGACTGCTCCCGCAAGACTTACACCGGAGATAATAATCCAACAGCAGAGTCAGCAGATGGCTGCCATGGCTGCAGAATTGGCTGCCCTTCGTTTGGGGTCGACTTACCGGCCTGCTCCTCTTACGGCAGCGCAACGACTCCAAAGACAAAAACAAGATTTACTACAAAAGCTAGCGGAGCTTGAGCTTCAAAACACACCGGGTGCTAACGAAGATGATATGATGGGTTGGGATTTGGAACCTCCAAATGCCCACCATGCTAGCAGTTTACTTCACGGAGCGTGGAATGTAGGAGTGGGAGATGGTCGTAGACAACTTCGCTCTTCAACCTCGGATCAAAGGAGAGACAAGAGGAAAATGGGCCAAAAGGACCACAACCGGAAGGCCACCGGGCCTTTGTCTTTCACGCCCAGGGCCGTCATTCTGAACACTGACATAGGACTTGGGATCAAGCCCACTCAACCCCCTCCTCTTCCTCCTAAGCCTAAACTTCCTCCCGGTTTCGAAAATTACAAGAGCGAGAAACTACAGCAGGAGAAGAAATCATTGGAAGAAGACAAAAAAAGTACACAGGATTGGTTTGAGCGGTTTATGGCCGAACGCCCGGACGAGGATGCACCAAAAACACCACCCGTACCAGATTCCGGTTCTGAAACTGATGGCAACGAAGAGATAGAACCGGATCAGGAACAAAATTCGCCGACATCCTCCCCAAAAGCTCCGCTCCATTCCTCCAAGCCTGCTGTTATGCTGGTCCGACATTTGATGCCTTATGCCTTGACCCACGTCAAGACCCTTGCTTCCTCCCATAATCTGCCCAAAGAGATCCTCATTCAGGCCCTGGGAGAAAAAATCCATTCTGGAAAAGACAAAGTCGACAGGGTGACACCACCCACGGCGGTATACTTCTCTTCAGATCCTAAGACCCCTATGGCGGATAGAGACTACAAAACTTTGTCCGTGGCACTCATTCTAAACCGGACCGGGAATTTCAAACTGAACGGTACGGTGGGTATCAGGACGCTCTGGTTGATACCGGAGCACTTCCGAACCTCATTACTACTTCTGCATTGCAGAAAATGCCGGAAGAACACAGACCCCAGATCTGCCCGAGTAACATCTGCTTGAGCACAGTCAGCAGCGGCAATCAGCCAGTCCATGGAATCATCAAAGCCATGGACATTGAATTCTCAGATGATGCGGGACAAAAGGTGAAACTTGGACTTCCTTTCTTAGTGGTAGAAGGGAATCAGTTTGAAATTCTGTTGGGAATGGCAACTTGGACCCGCGTGAATATGAGTATGAGTGTTTGGAAGGAGCAATGTACGGTTCGCGACCCAGGAAATCCCGAAGGAACCAAAGTTGTGGTTACTTTGGATTTATGGAACCGGGGAAATTGGGGCACCAACCCGATTACCGAGAACCCAACCCCTTTCCTTGGCTTAATGGGGAAAGTAAGGGGGAGGGGAGATCTTTTCGCCTTCCCATGCACTCATCCCTATTCCCTACCTGTGCATGCATGCCTATTTAGAGGGATGGGGTCAGCAGTGGGCATAATCATTACTATGGGAAGCATTAGCATTGGTGGGTTCTTTGCAGGACGCCGAGACCGGCCATTCCGGGCAGCGGGCCCTTCCTTTGTGTTTCTCTGGCAAGCTCGACAACCTGTAAATGGGGACATGCAAGTCCTTGAGTGAGATGGCGTAGGATGAAGTGCTTTGCCGCCATATTGTTGAAGTCCCAGGTTTCAGTATCATTCTCCTCATTCCTCGGAAAAGGTGACATGAATGTCGAACCAGTTGCTATTGGTGTGGTCGTCTCCTTCTCCTTTCCTTTGTCCACCACCTCTCCTTCTTTTGTTTCCTCCGTTGAAGGTGGATCCTCTTTCATGGTGAATCTGGTTCCTCCAAACCTGGAGGAATTCCAAGACCTGATGGACGCCCCAATCGTCTACTCACTATCCCCCAAAACCTTTTTTCGCATAGAGCTCCTATCATCATACTTTCCCAGTATATGAAGCCAGTTCCATTAAATATTGGTACCCTAGAGGGTGGGCCCATATCCTGAAACTCTGAGACCTCCATAAGTCCTCAGAGTGGACAGCTTCCAAGAAGCCTCTAGGATAATCCTAACCCCTTTGTGTTTCAGCAAAAACAACTGCCACCGTGGGAGACAAAAACTCTGACCACCTGTTACTCTGTGAAGGCAAGACTCCCCTGAGTCAATAGCTAAAAGAATCTCTGAATTTGCTCACCTGAGCAGTAAGTTATGTAGGGTCAAAGTTGACCTTTTTTACAGAAGCTCTCTGGGAGAGAGGGTCTTATCTCCTAGTTTTTCTAAGTCCTATCTCTCTCACACACTCTATCTACTGAGGTGCGGAACCAATTAGAATACAGTTCCGTACGCAAAAGTATAGCTGCTGGTGTACTTTATGTACAGACATTGTACGACATTGCCAAAATGTCCACACGTGGTATGTCTGGATTCGCTCCTTTAATCCTCGGAGATATGCGCTCCAATGTAACATCGCCACGTGTCATCCGATGTGGCGATGCCCACAAACCGCCGAATTCTTCTTCTGCGATCTCGGCGCTAATTCCGGCCGTCCGATTAATCTCGCATTTGATCGTAGCCGTAATAAATACCTGCGCGGTATTTGTTTCGCTTAAGAAATCAATGCGCGGTATTGATTTCTTATCCGTACCGCAATTCGTACTTTTATACTACCAGATCTATGTGTCCCGTTAACAATTATAGTTAGATGATTTATCCTACGAATTAATGTTTAATTAATTATCGTACTATATAATACGTAAGACTGCTTCTAGACTTAACGGCTAAGGCTACCGGTTATCTACTGTCTGTCGGCCGGCAGGTACCACGATCAAATCCTGTGGCTGGCACATACCTTTTAGTTAATAATTCCCTATCTAATATAATTTTCCCGTAAACCTCAGGATAGCCTAGGTAGCCATGGCTCTAGCTTCCTCTCCAATTTCTCAGTGACTGCGACAAGTTTGAGAGTTTGGAGAGAGAAGTTAGAGGTAGACTACCTCGGCTTCTTTATTTCTATTCAAACCTAGTTTATACTTTAAAACCATTAATTTCTACACTATGTTCTGTCCGTTTGCGTTATAATAAGACGAAAAAAAGTACACAGTTTGTTTGATTTTGTCCGTTTTCGTCCTGTACAGATTTTTTATTTGCAGGGGTCTTCAAATTCTGATGCCATTTCACCTCGAGCGGACAGGAGACGCGAAGGGCAAAGCGCATCTTCTTCAACCGTGAAACTGCAAGGCTGGAATGCGGTACGTCTACAATGTCACGGTAAGACATGCGACGTCACAAAGCAGTTCCAAAAAATATCGTGCGACCACAGATTGTAGATGTTGACAACCGTCACAGGTATTGTCGACGTATACAATCGTCATAAGCGTAAGTTGCGATTTCGTCCTTACAGACACAGGGACACTTGAAAACCGGGTCCGACGGATCCGCGCTAAAATACAAAGTAAGTTCGCTAAGTTACAAGTACATGGGGACATACCTTTAGTCGCAAAAATATAATCTAATCGCCAACCGTTATAAATTATAGGATGACGTACGACATCTATAAACACGCACGAAACGAGATTGACTTTATACAAAATCAAAAGTTGATTTTGTATGAAGTTAATTTGGTTTCCTGCGAGTTTATAGATGTCGTACGTCGTCCTATAATTTATAACGGTTTGCGATTAGATTATATCTTTGCGGCTAAGTGACTAAATCAAATGTCGGTGTGTGGGAGTCACGTGAAGTGAGAAACTACCTACGCGCAACCATTTTTATATATATTTGGCTGCTACAGTTCTGTTACAATAAACTTGCGCCGGCTGTGTGAATTGTTTTTTTTTTTATGACTCTCAATGTTTGCAACCAGGACACTTTCTTAGCCGTCGTTACAAAATTTCGCCAGTCAAAGTTGTTTGACGGATTGACCGTGAAATCTAAACTTAAAGGTATGTAGCTTGTACGAAAATGTACTTCAAATGTAGAATTTCTGACAACTACCTGCGCGAAGAAAAAATCGTCTCTGCCATTAGCAATTCCCAATGTTTATTCTAATTTATCATTAACTCTAATTTTTAAACTACTTTGTAATAATTGTCGGCACATTATATCTTCACACTAAAATATGTCTGGTACCAAATTGTTCAAACCGTACGCCATCGCGTTTTTGTGACATCCACGTTATTTTTCCCATAGCACATTTACATGCGCGCGCGTTAGCGTAAATATATATTTCTGTACTTTTTTACTTGAAAAATTACAAAATAATACGGATTTGACAGTCCGTACACCACACTATTTAGAAGGACATTGTATTACAGTTATGAACCCTATTAGGTGGGGTACCTCAAAAAACGTTCAAAAACATTTAGAATGATTGATTCTATTTGGGAATTTGCCAAAAAAAACGGGGTACCCCAATGAGAGTCATGAACGCTAATAGCAATTCACGGTATACTATACATTACACTGTGAATTGCTATTAACGTTAAGAAATAATTACTGTACAAAAAAAAATAGTGTTATTAACACTCAATTGGGTTCAAGTCCCTTCTCCCAAAAAGAAATTACTTTAATTTATTCACTAACGCTAATTTAGGTAGCCTTTTCCCATGGTGTAGCCAGTATTACCTGTGTTCACATATCCGACGTTGAACATGTGAGAACAAGTTCGCAAGATTTTTCCGTGTTTTTATCACAAGGAATCAAAACTGTGTGCGCTTTTCCTTGGCGACGCACTCGATTTCGCGTGTCGACGCCAGTATAACCTGTGTTCACATATCCGACGTTGAACATGTGAGAACAAGTTCGCAAGATTTATCCGTGTCTTTATCTCAAGGAATCAAAACTGAATGTGCTTTTCCTTGGCGACGCACTCGATTTTGCGTGTTGACGCCTTTATCTAACACTTATTTTGTACATCAGTACGAAATATTGAGCAATTTTAGTGGGGACAAAAACATTTCGTACATTACATTATTTAAAAGTGCCAAAATTAGAGTTATAACGCTGATTGAAAAGTGAAATACCTACAATAACGTAAAAAAACAATTCTAGTTATTAATTCTATTTTAAGTTCGAGGGTTAAAATTTGGGGGCATTGAAACAACGTTATAAACCCTAATAACGATTCACGGTATACGTTCGATAAGCGAAAAAGCATAATCAACCGATGAAATTTTGTCGCGCCTATGGAGGTTAACAACCCAAGTGTTCCGCTAACTAAACTGTAACGAATCGGGAAAAACAGTGTTGTGAACAAGCACACTATTTTTACCAAATTGGAGTGTGGTTACATCAGGAAGTCACTCTTATAGTACGGGATCAATATTTATGTAAGGGAATTGATCATGAAAGTGACTGTTTTAGTTGCGCATAGGTCACTTACGTCATTTTGTGAAAAAATGTACCTTTGAAGTGTTGTTCTAAAACCACCGTTGCAGGAGGAGGACCAGCAGTAATAGTGGAAGTAGACATGAAAAACAACAGAAACTATCAAAGTACCTACTCAAGAGCCAACTTTGAACTGACACAAAATATGACTCAGGAAGCCAATATGCCTCAAATTTGCCATAATGATAAATAACACAGTAAAATAACAATTTCCAAAATTGCAGCCCAAATGACCAAGTAAACCATAAGATATAATGTTTAGAAGTTTCCCAAAAATTACCCTTAGAAAATCACATTCCCAATACTGGGTAATACAAAATTGGCTAAGTCCTAAAATATATACTCACAGTGAGTATCTACTGGTCACACTAATTCGGGTGACCGTACTACAGAATTAACTTGACAAACGACAAAGTATCCAGCCTGTACTTTACTGTACCTAGAGTACCTCCAAAAACCTAATTATTATTTTCTAAAAACCTAATTAATGAAACACTAATTTTTAATACACTAAACTACAAAACATTATTATTCAAATATTTTCAGATGACGAACCGTACAAAATGTTCCAGGTGCTTAGTTACGGTAATCGCTAAAGTCCAACCGATTGTCGTAGTGTAGTACGAAACACCTGAGTGCTTCGTCACTTATGGTCCCACGTGAATCACGCCTCGTCACTTCTAGTCCCACGCAAATCACGCCTCGTCACTTGTGGTCCCACGTGAATCATGTTTTTAATCCCAAGTGAATCGCGTCTGTCGACGTCTCTCAAAATCAATGATCATAAATCGTATCATACAACTTATTTCCGAAATATCCAGACGTTTCCATTTAATGATCATTGAAACGTTCCGTACCATTTACTTCTAAGATATCCATATGACTCCAAAAACCGCCGTACCATATATTTTCCGAAGTTTACGGATCAGATTCCGTCCGTCTGATCTGGCAATTCCAATTGTCTGCTGCGTGACGCGTGTCGACACCACTCTGTAATACCTACAGAGGTACAATACACTCTATTGTACTTTTCCTACTGTAACACTAATAAAGGTAAGTATTATATACAACTACTTAGAAACTATTCTAAATCTTTTTGGTCTACTTTATTTACTGAACTAAAGATTTCAAATCTCAACACTCCCCTAAATCTTTAGACCCAGTTACTCACTTAGTCCAACAGCTTCTCTCTAAATCCCCTCACAACTCTAAACTTTAGAAATCAAGTCATTTATTTCATCTGGTTTTTCTAAATCTTATCAAAGATTCATCAACATATATTATGAATGGAAATAATCACAATGTCATCCTTTTCATGTTATCTCACATAACATGGAGACATCCATAATGTCTCACCACAGCTGTGCGCAGTGCGTCGTCTGTTAACCTTAACGGTCTAGTCTGCCTGCCTTAGACTAGGCATTTGAAGCCTTTTATATACCATGCCGCCAAAAACCTCAGTATACCTATAGAATCTTCATTTACCATGCCTTGCAAAGTTACTAGTAATTTACCTTTGCAGACCTATAAAGCCTTTATTCAACATACT
>JBBHKE010001059.1:51779-66452 GCA_037447655.1 Zygnema cylindricum | reverse complement strand
CTTTACGTTGTCTTTACTTCGGTGTAAATATTTGTGATAGAATGTTAGATGTACGGCTGGAATGCCTCCGTATAGCTTAGTGTAGTTTCGGTGTATAAAAGTAGGACTTAGTGAATTTGATTTTTAGGAACAAATGATATGAAAACTGTACACTCAGTTTTATGTAATTTCATTTCTACATATCTCACAGATTTGTTAGCGTAATTGATTGAAATTTTGTGTGTGTGTTCCTTTGTATGTTAGCTACATTGTGGCAAATTTTCAGGACGTTTAGAGCGTTTTTCTGAAAGTTATAGTCTGTCAAAGTTTCTGTTCAGCCATCGGTATTTGTGGAAGCTTCCTCTCTTGATTTGTTCTACGATGACTACTGCTGCATCTTCTTCATCTTCAGTGCCAGTAATTGTGTCATAACAACAGATTTGACCCACATTAATTCTTTCACAGCAGAACAAGAGGCCATTTATTCAGCATCCATAGTAGACTGAGCAGCCACCTTTTGTTGTTTTTTACTCAAATAACAAGCACCTTCCCCCACAAACTACACATATCCAGAAGTGCTTCTTCTCATAGGTGCATCCCCATAGCTCCATCACTCCAAGTGGTGATATTAATGTGCTCCCCTCCCAAATGTAACCATAACTCTCTGGCTCCTACCAGATATCTTATGACTCTCTTGGCTTCCTCCCTATCTTTCTTCATATGATCGGTAAGACTCCTACTGCTGCCGCTATGTCCGGCCTTGTACAGTTCATAACGCGAATCAAACTTCCTACAACCTGTGTATAAGGAATAGATTGTTGTTCTAGGGCCACCGTTGTTGGAAGAGGACCAGCAGTAGTGTTGGAAGTAGACATGAAAAACAACAGAAACTCTCAAAGTAGGTACTCAACAACCAACTTTGAGCTGACGCAAAATATTACTCATAAAGCCAATATGCTTCTAATTTGCTGCAGTGATACACAATACAATAAAATGACAATTTTTAAAATTGTAGCCCAAATGACCTTGTAAACCATAAGATATGATGTTTGGAAGTTTCTGAAAAACTGCCATTAGAAAATCATATTCCCAAAACTTGATGATACAAAATTAGCTAAGTCCTAAACTATATACTCGCAGTGAGTATCTACTGGTCACACTAATTCGGTTGACCGTACCACGGATACTATCTTGACTAACGACAAAGTATCCAGCCTGTACTTTACTTTACCTAGAGTACCTCTAAAAACCTAATTATTATTTTTCAGAAACCAAATTAATGAAATACTATTTTTTAATACTCTAAACTACAAACCACTGTTATTCAAATGTTTTCAGAAGTCGAACCGTACAAAATTTTCCAGGTGCTAAGTCACGGAAGTCGCTAAAGTCCAGCCGACTGTCGTAGTGTAGTTTGAAGCACTTGAGTGTTTCGTCATTTGTGGTCCCACGTGAATCACGCCTCGTCACTTGTGGTCCCACGTAAATCATGCCTCGTCACTTGCGGCCCCACATGAATCATGCTTGTGGTACCAAGTGAATTGCGTCCGTCGACGCCTCTTGAAATCAATGATCATAAACTGTATCGTACAACTCGATTCCAAAATATCCGGACGTTTCCATTTAACGATCATAGAAATCTTCCGTACCATAGATTTCCAAGATTTCCGTATGACTTCAAAAATCGCGGTACTATATATTTTCCGAGGTATCCGGATCAGATTCTGTCCGTCTGATCCGACGATTCCAAACGTCTCCTGCGTAACGTGTGTCGACGCCACTCTATAAAAATTGCAAAGGTACAAAACACTCTAATGTACTTTTTCTACTGTAACACTAATAAAGGTAAGTATTACATAAAAATACTTAGAAAATATTCTAAGTCTTTTTGGTCTACTCTATTTACTAAACTAAAGATTTCAAATCTCAACACTCCCCTAAATCATTAGACTCAGGTACTGACTTAGTTCAACAGCTTCTCTACAAAAATGCAACTTAGGAGCAGGAATGGTTTTTGTTAACATGTCAGCCACCATCCTTTTATCCGGTAAATAACAAAACTTAATGACTTTTGCAAGTACTTTTTCCCTGACAAAGTGAAATATAACATCCATGTGTTTGCTTTGAAAATGATGGCTAGGGTTAGAGGCAATGGCAATGGCTGCCTGGTTGTCACACCAGATAGACTGAGGACCTGTTTCCATGTTCCAAAGTTCTTGTAGAATATACTTGACCCATAAGAGCTCCTTGAGGGCCGAAATTGCTGCCATATATTTAGACTCCATTGTGGATTGAGCTGTAACCTTTTGTAATTTGCTACTCTAGCAGCAAGTTCTATCTCCAATCTTAAGCACAAAACCAATTATAGATTTTTGGCTTGATATGTCCCTATGGCTAACATCGCTCCACATCTGTATTTTCACCTCTCCTTCTCCGAGTACAAGCTTGAGATTCGAGTACCTGCAAGATATCTCAACACCCTTTTCGTTGCTTCAAAGTCTGCCCTTTTAGGATTTTGCAGACTTCTACTCAATACTCCCACAGCTGCTGTAATATCGTGTCTCGTACAATTTATAAAATATAAAAGAATTTCGACTACCTGTCTATATGGCTTTGAAGCCATAAACTCTTTCTCCCCTGTCTATAGACTCCCACCAACCATTATACCTGAATCTGTATCAATTCCTTCGAATTTCTACCTGAATTCTATGGGAGTTACGGATCCATTCACATAATCATTTCAAATCTTTCCAACATGTTACCTATTTTTTTTTTTCTGAGTCAGCACAATCAACCTTTTGTTTCTATCTCTTTCTACCTGTATACCTAAAATATACTTTGGCCTCACCGAGGTCCTTCATCTCAAACGTGGACCTTAAAGCCGTTTTAATACGGTTTATTTCATCCATTTACTTACTTATTAAAAATAAATCATCCACATATACCGCAATGTAAATTACCCCATCCTCCCCTTGTAGAACATATAAAGAATGATCTGAGCTATTTCTTTTAAAACCTAGCCCAGTCAAAAACTCATCTAACTTCAAATTCTACTGTTTGGGGGCTTGTTTCAGCCCATACAAATATTTCATTAGTTTACACACCAATTCCTCCTTTCCTTTTTCTACATACATATATGGTTGTTTCATGCAAATGGTGTCTTCTAACTCAATGTAAGAAAGCAGTTTTAACATCCATTTGCTGTATTTCCATATTCTCTATAGCCGCTAGACTTAGCAAAATTTTGACAGTAGGAAATCTAACAACAAGAGAGAAGGATCCTTCAAAATCAATACCTTCTTTTCGATTATACCCTTTGGCCAGTAGTCTGGCCTTATACCTTTCAATGGTGTTGTCCGGGTTCAACTTCACCTTAAACACCCATTTGTTGCCGATGGCCTTTTTTACCGGAGGAAGATCCAGCAGCTCCCATCTTTGTGCCTCCATAATAGACTTCACTTCATCGTTTGCCGCATTGATCCAGTGATTTTGTTGATATTTGTGTATTTTCTAGGTGTGTAATAGGATAGAAAAAGGCAGAGGCAGTCTGTCTCTAACTCCCCTCTCCAAGCCCCCACACTTGTTGCAGTCACTGAAGGCTGGATAGGGAGCTAGAGCCATGGCTGCCTATGCTCTCTAGATAAGACAGGGGGTAAATTAGTAAGACATACCAAAAGGTACTTGACGGATCCACGAACTGATCCTGGTACCTACCGTCCGTCAATCTGCCCTTAGCCGGTGACTTTAGCCGTTTAGACTAGAGCTAGTGTTACGACGTATGGGGTTTGATAAATATTTAAATAGTTACACGTAGACTAGTTCATTTAACTCGAAATACATACGTATTGCATAGATACAATTATAGATAGTATGGAGTACGGATTTCTTTTTTGAAACGGATACCGCGCATTTGGTTCGACCGCGAAACAAATACCGTGCGTCTATTTTCAACGGCTAGAAATGTAGCCGGATTTGATCGGACGGCCACGATAGGCGCCGCGATCACGGGATATGTACTTTTGGCGGTTTACGGTCATCGCCACATAGGATGACACGTGGCACGTCAACATTGGATTGCGGCGCCACCGGAGATTACGGGAACAAATAGATATATGACATGTGTCGACATTTCAGCCATATCGTACGATTGTCGTACAGAAAGTACACCGGCACCTGTACTTATCTGTACGGTACAGTAAAGTGATTGCTGCCGTACGTTACCTCTCCAATTTCTCAGTGACTGCGACAAGTTTGAGAGTTGGAGAGAGAAGTTAGAGGTAGACTGCCTCGGCTTCTTTATTTCTATTCAGACCTAGAAAATACTTAAAAACCATTAATTTCTACAACATCCACTCAATGGCCTTGCCGTACAGAGGCCTTACAGAAAGTACATCAGTCGTTGTACCTTTTTTGTACACTATAGTCGTTTGATTGGTTCGTACGTCAGTAGATAGGGGTTGTGAGAGGGGTTTAGGACTTAGGGAATTTTGGTAGGTAGTGACCTCTCTCCCTTTGAGAGTTTGTATAAACTTGGCATCTCTGCCACCTTATAATTTATCCGCTGGTTGGCCGTTTTCAGTGATTCTTTTTGATGTGGACTCAGAGGAGTCCAGACCGCACAGGGTTGTTGTCAAACACTCATTTTGCCTTCCTTGACAGCAATGGTTGTGGATTGAAGTGGGTTAGTTAAATATTATCTAGAGGCTTCCAGTATTCTGTGGTCTAATGTAGGACACATAATTCCAGGTTATGGGTGTTCACCTTCAATGGATCTGGGTTCATCTATTGGGAAGCCATGATGATGGGAGCTTTGTGCGAAATTAATACAAGGGTATCGTCAGTGGACAAGTGAAACGTCCACCATTAGGAACTCCACCAGGATTTGAAGGAGTAAGGTTTCCTGCAGCAACGACTGCCTCAACGGAGGAGGCAGATGATGGGGACAACAGTGTGACCGAAAAGGGGAAAGGGAAGGAGACACCCCTCACTCCTATTGCCATGACACCGGGAGCGGCGACTGTGAAGACCGCGGAGAACCATACTCAAATGTGGGAGGATGAAAACATGGTTGCTAAGACCTTCATTCTGAGGCACCTAACTCAAGCTTTGGCCACCCATAATCTTCACATTTATATGGCCGAGAAGTTGTGGGTGAGTTTGGTGGAGATTTGTAGAGTTGGAACTATTCAAGAGCTCCAGTTGACTGAGCAAAAGCTAGTGAGTTACACTTACATAGGAGGAAAGATGTTAGATTAGTGTAATGATCTTTCTTGTTTGTATATGGAGATGGAAAGTGCCGGGTGGACAGGTACAATGAAATTGAAAGTTTACACCCTTATCATGTAGTTACCAGATGAGTACGAGAACATAGTGTACCGAGTACATGAAATGCTTGATATTTTATGGAAATGGAACAAAGTGGTCAGGATGATCCTTGTGCAGGAAATCACAATAGAGATTAGGAGAGGAGGAAAGAGCAATCAAGCTCTAGCAACAGGAGGGGACCGATGGGGAAGGACCCGAAAAAACCATATAATGGGGAAAGAGATCATTCTGGAGGATCGAGGCCTCCAAAGGGTCATTATCATCTTTGCAAAAAGCCAGGACACTTCATCACATATTGTGTCAAGCTGTCGGAGATGAGGCTCCAAGAGAACCGTGGAGGGGGTTCTTCCGGAGGGAAGTAAAAGGCCCTTGTGGTTACAAAAGTGACAGGAGAAATCGAGGATGAGTGTTCTGAGGAGGATGGAGAGCTTCTTCTTGACGAGAGTTTGGAGGAGAAGGAGGTCCCTTCGAGACAGAAGTGTGCCCTTGGAGCAATTCGGGAAGCTCCACAAGAAGGATAAATCATTGACTCAGGTGCATCTTTGCATATGTGTCGTAATAAGGAACTCTTCATTAAGCTAAGAAAGATCCTTACTGTAGAGATAGAGTATGGGAATGAGAGAGTGGTTACTACATATCTAGTGGGATCAGTAGATGTAAAAGTCTTAGTGGAGGGAAAGACTTCTATACTTACATTCTCAGATGTACTCTACATTCCTCAGCTAAGTAAAAATCTTGTCTCTACGTATGTGTTAGATAACAAAGAGTTTGAAACCTTCACTAAAAATAGAATATTTACAACTATGTATGGAGAAAAAGTTTACTTTATGGCAGATAATGGTAGCCAAGGAATGTTTAGGCTTAACCTGAGTAATGATAAGAAGAATGCTTACTATGTTGGTGTTCCTAAGTTGATGATTTGGCATAAGCGGTTCGGACATGTGCATTTTGATAGGTTGAGGGAAATGAAAAAGCTTGGGGTAGTAGAAGGCATTCAGTTTGAGGATAATGAAATGATGGATGATTGTAGTGGGTGTGCTCAAGGTAAGGCTCACACACTTCCCTTTCCCAAAGCCGCCACATATAATGGTGAGAAAGTATTAGATTTGGTCCACACAGATATTTGGGGACCTGCAAAAGTACCTTCGGTTGGAGGAAAGAGGTTTATGATGGCAATAACCGATGATTGGTCTAGATAATCTAAAGTCTACTTTCTAAAAACAAAGTCTGAAGCATCAACTTACTTCAAAAAATATAAAGCCTGGAGTGAGAAGTTGCATGAAACCCCCATTAAGAGGATAATGAGTGAAAATGGGGGGCTATATACCTCTAACCAGTTTGAGGAATATCTGAGAGATGAGGAAGTGCAACACCTGAAAACTGCACCATATAACCAGGAACAAAATGAGGTAGCTGAGAGGTTGAATCGAACACTAGGAGATAGTGCATGTAGTATGTTGGCCGACAAGAAAAAAGGAAAGAGATTTTGGGCAAAAGCAAAGAACTGTGCCAGCTACATTAAGAATAGAGTCCTTGTCTCAGCTGTAAAGGGAGTGACATCTTATGAGTCATGGGTTGGAAGGAAAACCGATATCTCACACCTTAAAGTATCGGTAGCCAAGTTTACAGTCTTGACACTGATAGGAAAAACTGGAAATTAGATACTAAGGGAAAACCTGGATACATTGTGGGATATGATGAGAATGTTAAGGGATATAGAGTCTATGACTTAGAAAAGAAAGATATCATTTTGGTCAAACACCTAGTTGTCATGGATGAAGGGAAGTCATTTGAACCTTTCAAATATATAAAAAAGATAAGAATCAGGTTTGACTCCGAAAGTGAGGAGAACTCGGTCGTTCTTGAAAGGGACATGAGTGAAAACGTGATTGCAGATTCAGTGGAGATCCGAGATATAAGAGACTCATTGGAAACCTCATAAACTCCTATGGACTTCGAGGAGATAGAAGACGTTGGACCAGAACCGCCTTCTATGGACAGGGGAGCCAATGAGACAGTAAGGAGAAATCTAAGACTTCCATCCATTCCAGCTTCAGAGTTTGAGGGTGGGAGAAGGAGCATCAAAATGATATAGGAAAAACAGGCCACTAATCAGGTAGCTAAGCTATCTCACCTAGATGAGCCTCAGTCTTACCAAGAGGCACTGAATAGTGTAGAGAAAGAAAGATAGATTAGAGCCATAAATGATGAGATGGCCTCTATCATGGAAGCAAATACTTGGGAACTAGCGGATTGTCCTCCAGATAGAAAAACGTATTGGGTGTAAATAGGTATTTAAACTAAAACTGAACCCAAAATATACCATTGAGAGATATAAGGCTCGATAGATAGCGAAAGGGTTCACCCTAAAGGAGGGGATTGACTACGAGGAGACTTTTGTTCCAGTTGTTCGGTTCTCATCAGTAAGGATTCTCCTCAGTCTCCCAGCAGCGGAAGACATAGAAATACACCAAATGGAAATTAAGACTGCTTTTCTTAATGGTGAGTTAGAGGAAGAAATTTTCATGAGGCAACAAGAGGGATGCGTGGAAGAAGGAGAAGAGAGCAAAGTCTTCAGGCACATAAAGTTCTTATATGGAATGAAACAGGCTCCCCGATAGTGGAATAAGAAATAAGATGAGTTTCTCACCGTCTGGGATACATCCGGATCAGCTCTGACCATTCTATCTATATGTTTGAAGATGAGAATGGTGTCATTTTTATTGCAATTTATGTGGATGATCTGCTTGTGTTAAGTAAGTCTTTAGATAATATCAATGGGCTAAAGAAAGATCTTAGGGGCAGATTTGATATGAAGGATTTAGGGGAGGCAAAATATATTTTGGGGATCCAAATGGAGAGAGATAGAGGGAACAAGATTATCAGACTTACTCAGAAAGAAGCAATAGGTAATATGCTTGAGAAATTCCACATGGAAAATGCTAACAGTTGTACCACTCCCATGGACTTGAAAAAAGTAAGTGATGGGAGTGTAGAAGGAGGAGTGATGATCTTAGATGATTAGATGAGTCTAGAGGAGAGAGAGTTAATGAAGTTTATCCCTTATAGATAGGTCGTAGGAAGTTTGATCTATTTTGTGAACTGTACTAGGCTCGATATAGCGGCACCAGTTGGAGTACTCAGTAGGAGTCTTAATGATCCTAGTAAGAGAGATTGGGAGGCAGCTAAGAGAGTCATGAGATATCTATTGGGAACCAAAGAGTTATGGTTGCATTTGGGAGGGGAGCACACTGACATCACTACTTGGAGTGATGCTATTTATAGGGACGCACCTATGAGGAGATGCACTTCTGGGTATGTGTTGTATGTGGGGGAAGGTGCTTGCTGTTGGAGCAATAAGCAACAAAAGGTGGTTGCTCAGTCTACTGTGGAGGCTGAGTACATGGCCTCATGTTCTGTTGTGAAAGAGTTAATGTGGGTCAAGTTCTTATTGCAAGAACAGGGGTATATGAAGAAAGGGGTGCATGAAGTGTTTTGTGATAACCAAACTGCCATCGCAATTGCAGCTAACACAAATCATCATTTCAAAGCTAAGCATATGGACATAAGATTGAGTTTTGTGAGAGAAAAAAGTTCAAAATAAAATTGTGAATCTTGTATATAAATCAGATGAGGACATGGTGGCTGATATGATGACAAAACGGTACCTTCTCACAAGTTAAAATATTAGCCTCCATTTTCCATCTATCTTGTGAAGTATCTAGAATAAAACACTTTCTGCCAAAGATTTTAAAGTGACTAGCATCAGGTTTCTCTCCTATCCAAAGCTCATAAGGTGTAGTGCTAACACATCTAAAAGCAATTTTGTTTTTAATATAAACAACATAGTTAAGTGCTTCAGCCCAAAATTTGAAATCTAGCTCTTTATCTGCAAGCATGGACCGAGCACTCTCTGTCACTGTCACTGTCCTATTTAATCTTTCAGTAAACACCATAATGTTCCGGTGTATACTGAACAGTAAGATTGTGACTAATACATTCTTGAAGGAGAAACTCCTCGAATTCCCTTGTTGTGTAATCTCCCCCATTGTCCGATCTCAACGCCAAGCTTTTCCGCCCATGCTTTGTAGTGTTTGAAGTGAGTGAACACTTCACTCTTATGTTGCATGAAGTAGATTTTAGTGTACCTCGAGTAGTCATATGTGAATGTAACCATATACTGGGCACCTCCAGCTGAAGCCACTTGTGAAAGACCGAAAACATCATTGTGTATAAGCAACATAACTTTCTCTGATCTGTGGTCTGTTTCCTGTGAAAATGGAAATTTGTGAATCTTGCCAAGTGAACAACCATCACATGATTTTATAGGATGAGAGCTGAGAGAAACTCCCTCAACTTTTCTTGAATTCACCATTTTTTTAAGACTATCATAATTCATATGTCCTAATTTTTTATGCCACAACTCATTGTCAGATTAAACACTGGAGTATTGAACATCATTTTCTTTATATTCAGCCATGTTCATCCAGTACATTTTGCTAGCATCCTTAGTGCGTGTTACTACTACTTTCCTTTTTTTGCTAACAACCTGTCTCCCTCCTTTCAGAACAACTTCAAAGCCTTTGATCTCCACTAATGATGTAGAAAAAAATAATTTTTAAAATCTAGAACATACAAAACATTGTGAAGGGTTTTCTCTACCAACTTCCCCCCCACATCTACCATCAAAGATACATCACCTTGAGCTGAGGTTTGAACACTCATGCCACAGGCATAGTAGATACTCTTTGGAGATGTTTGTTGCAGATTTGTAAAAGCCTTGTTGTTCCAACACATATGGGCGGACGCTCCCGTGTCCATGATCCATCCTGCATCCTTTGGACCCTCCATAGAAGCCGCCATAGAAAATAAATCCGCCTCCTCTTGATCATTGAAGCTTAGAGACTCATCTGCATCAGTGGCAGAATTTGAGAAAAGAGCTTGTCCACGAGAAGGATTTCCAAAAAAACCTATGTGATACTCGCTTTGTTGCCAACCTGGCTTGTATAACCCTGTCACATTAGCCTTCTTCAGTTTAGGACAGTACCTGCATCCATGACCCTTCTCAAAACAATAAAATTAAGTAGTAGTAGATGGCATATTCTGCCTCTGATTAAAATGATTAATCTGATTTTGATTCTGGTTGAACTGACTCCCATTCTGATTGATCTGATTTCTTTTGTCAAAATTTGTGGCAAATGTTTCGACTTTTTTTTCTCCTTCAAGGAGTTTAGTATAAGTTTCTTCCTCCAATATAAGATTATACGATAACTAAAATGACCAGCTATCTTTATCATGACTCTTTAATTGAACAGACACACCCTTCATGCTACTAGGGAGAACTCTAATAAGCAAAGCTGTCTGTTATAACTCAGGAAATGACCCACCAGCAGAAGAATGAGCATCAATGAGTGCACAGAAATTGTCACAATACCCGACCATAGTTCCCCCCAAGTATTTGTATCCCTGATTTTTTCGAGCCACCAAGAGCTCCTCTTGAACATTCGTTTTCTCAAAAGCGGATTTTAGCGATGTCCAAATCTTGCCCGCCTTCTTCATTTTCGGTCGAGACATGACCAATTTTTTTGAATTTCAAAAAATTAGATTGTTCCATGCCATTGAATTCTTTTTCGCCCAAGTTGGATTTGTTTCATCAAGGGAGCCATCCAAGACCCCGAATAAGTCAAAAGTTTCAAACAACGATTCAACCATCGCCGCCCAGTACGCATAATTTTGGCCATTGAAGATAGGAATTCTTGACAAAAGGCCCATGACCTATTGTTCTTCAAACACCGTTGCAGGAGGAGGACCAGCAGTAGTAGTGGAAGTAGACATGAAAAACAACAAAAACTATCAAAGTACCAACTCAACAAACAACTTTGAACTGACATAAAATATGACTAAAAAATTGAATATGCTTCAAATTTGCCGAAATGATACAAAATACAGTAAAATGACAATTCCCAAAATTGCAGCCCATATGACTTAGTAAACCATAAGATATGATGTTTAGAAGTTTCCCAAAAACTGCCCTTAGAAAATCATATTCCCAAAACTTGATGACACAAAATTGGCTAAGTCCTAAAATACATACTCGTAGTGAGTATCTACTGGTCACACTATTTTGGGTGATCGTACTACCTAAACTATCTTGACTAACGACAAAGTATCCAGCTTGTACTTTACTGTACCTAGATTACCTCCAAAATCCTAATTAGTATTTTCCAAAACCAAATTAATGAAACACTATCTTTTAATACACTAAACTACAAAACACTGTTATTCAAATATTTTCAGGAGTCAAACGGTACAAAATGTTCCAGATGCTTAGTCACGATAGTCGCTAAAGTCACTTGTGGTCCCACGTAAATCTCGCCTCATCACTTGCGATTCCACATGAATCATGCTTGTGGTCCCAAGTGAATCGCGTCCGTCGACGCCTCTCGAAATCAATGATCATAAATCGTATTGTACAACTCATTTCTGAAATATCCGAACGTTTCCATTTAACGATTATAGAAATGTTCGGTACCATAGATTTCCAAGATATCCGTATGACTCCAAAAATCGTCGTACCATATATTTTTCCGAGGTATCCGGATCAGATTCTGTCCGTATGATCCGGCGATTCCAAACGTCTCCTGCGTGACGCGTTTCGACGCCATTTTGTGAAATCTGTAGAGGTAAAAAACACACTAATGTACTTTTTCTATTATAACACTAATAAAGGTAAGTATTACATACAAATACTTAGAAAAAATTCTATGTCTTTTTGGTCTACTATATTTACTAAACTAAAGATTTCAAATCTCAACATAGACTTCATAAACTCTCTCTCCACTAGACTCATCTAATCATCTAAGATTATCACTCCTCCTTCTACACTGCCATCTCTTACTTTTTTCAAGTCCATAGGAGTGGTACAATTGTTTGCCTTTTCTATCTCGAATTTCTCCAGCATATAACCTATTGTAACTTTCTGAGTTAGTCTGATATTCCTCTTCCCCCTATCTCTCTCCATTTGGATTCCCAAAATATATCTTACCTCCCCTAAATCCTTCATATCAAATCTGCTTCTTAGATCTTTGTTTAACTTATTGATTTTTTCCAAAGATTTACTCAACACAAACAGATCATCCACATAAATTGCAATAAAAATGACACCATTCTCATCTTCAAACATATAGATAGAATGGGAAGCTCATCTAGTTTCTTATTCCACTGTTAGGGAGCATGTTTTTGTCTACAAAAGGACTTTATGAGCCTGCAGACTCTGCTCTCTTCTCCATCCTCCACAAATCCCTCTGGTTGCCTGATGAAAATTTCTTCCTCTAACTCACCATTAAGAAAGGCAGTCTTAATATCCTTTTGGTGTATTTCCAAGTCTTCCGCTGTTGGCAGACTGAGGAAAATCCTTACTGATGGGAATCGAACAACTGGAGCAAAAGTCTCCTCATAGCCAATCCCCTATTTTTGGGTGATGCCCTCTTTTTGGGTGAGCCTCTTTGCTACCAATCGAGCCTTATATCTCTCAATGGTATTATCTAGGTTCAATTATAGTTTAAACACCCATTTACAGCCAATCGATCTTATGTCTGAAGGATAGTCCGCTAGTTTTAAAGTATTTGCTTACATGATAGTGGCCATCTTATCATTTATGGCTCTTATCTATCTATCTTTCTCCAGACTGTTTACTGCCTCCGAGTATGACTGAGGCTCATATGGGTGAGATAGCTTAGTAACCTTGTGAGCGGCATGTTTTTACTGAGTCCGTTTGTAGCTCCTTCTCCCTTTCCCAAACTCCGAAGCTAGGATAGAGGGAAGTCTTTGATTTCTCCTTACTGTCTCATCGGCTCCCCTATCCATGGAAGTCGGTTCCGGTTCCTCCTTGCCTTTCTCCTAGAAGTCCATAGGAATATGTGAGGTTTTCGGTGGATCATCTGTTTCTTCAATCTCCTCTGAATTTGCCATCCCTGTTTCACTCATGTCGCTTTTAGGAAGGACGGAGTCCTCCTCACCTTCAGACTCAAATTTGATTCTTATCTTCTTGGTATGTTTAAAGGTGTCAAATGACTTCCCTTCATGAATGACAATTAGGTGATTGACCAGAATTATATCTCTCTTTGCTAAGTCATAGACTCTATATCCTTTGACATCCTCATCATATCCTACAAAGTATCCAGGTTTCCCCTTAGCATCTAGTTTCCAATTTTTCCTATTCGTGTCAAGATTGTAAACTTGGCTACCAAATACTTTAAGGTGAGAGATATCTGGTTTCCTTCCAGCCCATCTCTCATAAGGTGTCATTCCCTTTACAGTTGAGGTAAGGACTCTATTCTTAATGTAGTTGGCACAGTTCATGGCCTATGCCCAAAATCTCTTTCCTATTTTCTTATCGGCCAACATACTGCATGCACTATCTCTTAGTGTTTGACTCAACCTCTTTGCTACCCCATTTTGTTCCAAGTTATATGGTACGGTATTCTGGTGCTTAACTCCCTCATCTCTCAAGTATTTCTCAAATTGGTGAAAGGTATATTTCCCCCCATTATCACTCATTATTCTCTTAATGGGTGTTCCATGCAACTTCTCACTCCAGGCTTTATATTCTTTGAAGTAAGTTGATGTTTTAGACTTTGTTTTTAGGAAGTAGACTTTTAGAGTATCTAGACCAGTCATCGGTATCATAAACCTTTTTCCTCCAACTGAAGGTACTTTTGCAGGTCCCCAAATATCTGTGTGGACCAGATCTAGTACTTTTTCACCTATATATGTGCCGTCTTTAGGAAAGGGAAATTTGTGAGCCTTACCTTAAGCACAACCACGACAATCATCCATCATTTCATTATCCCCAAACTGAATGCCTTATACTACCCCAAGTTTTTTCATTTCCCTCAACCTATCAAAATACACATGCCCCAATCGCTTATGCCAAATCATCAACTTTGGGACACAAACATAGTAAGCATTCTTCATTTCATTACTCAAGTTAAGCGTAAACATTCCTTGGCTATCCTTATCTGCCGTGAAGTAAACTTCATCCCCATACATAGCTATAAATACTCCCTTTCTAGTGAAGGTATCAAACTGTTGAAATTTATATACTTTCTAAGTCTGTATTGGAAAAATAAATAGAGTAAGTCAGCAAATGCCGTCTATTCCTATCGGTTCCTTACAAATGCGAATTGAACTCATTACTTTACTTCTTACGAATGATACAAACACAGGGTTTCAACTACTAAACCGTATTCGCTAACCCCGTACACATAAAACTATCCAACTCCCTTTACTTTTTTGAACCCCATCATATTCCGTAAGTCAAACCCCTATTACTTTACTACCTACTAACAGCACCAACACGAATTCCAT
>JBBHKE010001059.1:30000-51769 GCA_037447655.1 Zygnema cylindricum | reverse complement strand
AAATGTAAATTAGCATCGGCATTATTTATTGACGCGCCATAAGCAAAGCGATTTCTTTGTTTACGCGCCATAAGCAAAAAAATAGGCATGGTGTTACACATGAAATGTAATGACTAAGATACATAGGGCATTTATCATAGTCAATTTACTTAATAGGATGAACAATTACATATTCATTTTTAGTTTGTTATATCATGCAGTGTGATCGCTTTCTGAATTGCCAATTCCGATGACCGATGGCCGTCGAACGGCAGACCTTCCATGGCCCTAGTTTAGGATACCGGCGGTGTATAGAAAAATCCTTTATTCGGGGATTGATTATATATAAAGGGCATTTGGAGAGCAGTCAGTGAGAGTTTTGAGAGGGAGCTAGAGTTGTCTACCTAGGCTATCTAGAGGTTTACGGGAAATATATATTAGTTAGGGGCTTATTTCCTAAAAAGATATGTGGCGGCCATAGGATTTGATCCCGGTACCTTCCAGACGGCAAGCTGCCGGTAGCCAGTAGCCTTAACCGTTAAGTCTTTCGCTAGTGTGACGTACTATATTGTTTGATTTTTACTTATACATTAACAAGTAGGATAATTCATTTAACTGATACTATTTACGGGATACATAGAATCAGTAATGTAAAGTACACATTGTGGTACGGATAAAAAAACGAATACCGCGCATTTGTTTCTTTAGCGAAACGAATACCGCGCAGTTATTTATTACGGCTACGATTAAATGTAAATTTAATCGGACAGTCTGAATGAACGCCGAGATCGCGCAAGAGAATTTCGGCGGTTTGTGGTCATCGCCACATCGGATGACACGTGGCGAAGTTACATTGGATCGTGGTATCTCCGGAGATTACGGCACCAATTCCGGATATGACATGTGTCAACATTTAGGCCATGTCGTACAATATCCGTTCAAAAAGTACATCGGCAGCTGTACTTTTTTGTACGAAAGTGGAATATGATTGGCTCCGTACATTAGTAGATAGAGTCTGTGAGAGAGAAAGGACTTAGAAAAATTAGGAGATAGGATCCTCTCTCCCACAGAGCTTCTGTACAACAGGTCAATTTTGACCCACTATAACTTACTGCTCGAGGAGCAAATTCAGAGATTTTTTTTGCTATCGACTGAGGGGAGTCTTGCCTTTACAGGGGTGAAGGTGGTTAGAGTTATTGTCTGCCAGGGTGGCAATTGTTCTTGCTGAAACACAAAGGGGTCAGGGTTATCCTAGAGGCTTTTTGGAAGCTGTCCTCTCTGAGGACTTATGGAGGTCTCAGAGTTTCATCCAACATAGAGGCCCAAACGTGGGATCTGGTGAACTTCCTCTAGGAAGAAAGGCTATTGGGAGTAAATTGGTGTTTAAATTAAAATTGAACCCAGATAATACCATTGACACATAAAAGGCTCGTTTGGTTCCTAAGGGATTTAATTTATAGGAGGGGATAGACTATGAAGAAGCTTTCTCACTAGTTGTAAGGTTTCCATCTGTCTGCATCTTACTGACATTAGCTGCAATATATGATTTTGACATTCACCAAATGGATGTCAAGACTCCTTTTTTGCATGGTGATTTACACGAGGTCATTTATTTGAAGCAGCCAAAGAGGCATGAGGAAGTAGGAAAGGAAAAGCTTGTGTGCACACTTTTAAAATCTTTGTGTGGCCTAAAACAGGCCTCCAAGCAATGGAATTGAAAGTTAGATGAGTTCTTGACAGGATTAGGATTTCCTAGAGTTAGCTCTAATCATTCAGTATATTATATATGTGGTGATAATCCTGATGAGGTGATATTCATTGTTGTGTGTGTTGATGATCTGCTGCTAATTAGTCGGAACAAATAAGGAATTGCTAGAGTAAAACATACACTTAATTCACAATTTGAAATGAAGGATTTGCGTGAGGCAAAATATATCCTTCGAATACAAGTTGAAAGAGAAATAGAAAAGAAAATAATTACGCTAACTCGGAAAGAATCGATAGGTGCAACTCCTATCGAGTTTAGGCAGAAACTTGAAGAAATAGACCATGAGTTTGGAGTCTTGATAGATAGGGAAGTCATGACAGAAGAACAAAAATTTATGTCTCAAGTACCCTTTAGACAAGTAGTTAGAAGTCTCATTTACTTCATGAATTGTACTAGGCCTGACATAGCTGCACATGTTGGTATATTGAGCAAAAGTCTGCAAAATCCACAAAAGAGAGACTGGGAGGCACCAAAAAGGGTCTTAAGATATCTTGTTGGGACAAGAAATCTTTGGCTTACTTTGGGAGGGGAAAAGGTTGACATTAACACTTGGAGTGATGCTAGCTATGGTGATGTGTATAGTGTAAAGTCTACAACTGGGTATGTCATTCAAATTGGAAGTGGAACTTGTTATTGGAGTAGTCAACTTCAAAAAGTCACCGCTCAATCTACGATGGAAGTTGAATACATGGGTGCGACCGCAACATTAAAAGAACTGTTTTGGATTAACGCATTTCTTAAAGAATTGGGTTTTACACAACACGGGACACAAGTAATGTGGTGCGACAATCTGGCAGCCAATTCTGTGGTTGCAAACCCTAGTCACCATTTTAAGAGTAAGCATGTGGACATTCCGCTACATTTGGTACGAGAAAGGTATTTGCAAGACTGGTCAAACTTTGCTATTTCCCTAATGAGAAAATGATTGCAAACATGTTGACAAAAGCACTTCCAGCTCCTAAGTTGGAGTACTGCAAAAAAGCATGTGGTCAAAGTGAGTAAGTCTTCTAAAGCTTAAGGGGGTTATTGAAAAGTAAGCTTTAGTAAGTCTTAGAAATTAGAGTCTATGACTTAAAAAATTTTGGACAACCAACTATTCAATATTAGCTATATTTGGTGTTATCTTTGAATAAATTAGTGTGTACGGCTGCCTATCAATGTAGACGTGAAACATATCTCCCGGATTTTTAGGGTGTAAATATTGTTACTAGACAATTCTGTTCCAAGTACTTAGATTTTTGTCAGTAGATTTTCAGGTGAGCCCTATACCTACGTTTTAGATGTTTTCTAGATCTTTTTAATATTTAGTTCAATTAGGAACAATTAGTTTGATACAGAATGTACATTCTACACACAGTTAAGGAAATGAGAGCACTAACTGCAGTTTAAGGTGTTTTGTGTTCGATTGTCTTTGATTTGCTTGTAGTATATGTTTGTCTGGTTGAAAGACCTCTTTCATTTGTAGTTACATATCTTACAGTATTGATCTAGTCAGATAGGTATTCCTCTTTGGGTTTGCTTTTGCTAACATGTCTAACAATGGCTCAACTCTTGCAAGTGCTCCTATTAGCCCTAATGCTCCACCGGCTCCTCCAGGGACGAAAATCCCAACTGGTGCAAGTGTGACAGAAAGTGGAAGTGAATCGCAGCCCAGTCATTATGCCCATGACCTTCAACATAATGTTGCCTCCTAATTGTGACCCTTTAGGAGCCCCTTTGTTTGCTCTGGCTCACTTGCAAGCTCTAAGAGCATCGGCTCTGGGGCCGGATCTTGGCTTATTGCTACACCAATTTTCACTTCACTCCGTTTATCTTCTTCTCAATTTTTTGTTGCGCTTTGCTTATGGCTTGGCTAGTTGCCCCCTTCCTTTTTAGGCCAACCCCGTTGCATTTGTGGGCAACCTATTGACGAACAATGGGTACATTTGCTACGTTTCTCACAAAGTGGAAAGCGATCAACAACACACGACATGGTATGGGATGGAATTGCCACCGTGGGTTTTGAAGCAGGGTACACAGTGAAGCGTGAGGTGTCGCACATCTTAGCACCACATACTCAATTTAGGGGTACATGGGCTCCTCGTATGGATCGTCTTTTCCTTTATGGCGCGGCGAGAACATTGGGGGGCATATTCCTCACAGATCTTGTAGGATCCCATGTATCCTCGCGCGCAGCATTACATATTGAGGTTGCGGCTCACGATGCAACGGCTTTCAAAGAATGTGATTAAGCACAGCGAGACCTAGCTAATAGTTTCACATCATTTGCTTTCGAGAAGTTTGGGACCTTAGACTTGTCTTTCGACAATTTTTATTGCGATTGTGCTCGACGATCTTTCGAAGTTAGAGAGCCTTGCAGCCCTTCTCCATCTATCATGTCGGCTTTCTATCGCCAACGCATCTGTGTTGCCCATTCAATGTTCCCAAGCTTCGGCCATTATGTGTCGCCCTTCAACGTTCCCAAGCTTCAGCAACTTTCCCAAGCTTTAGCCATTATGCAATAGTGCACGGTGGTTACTGATGGCTGAGGACTACGAGATTTACCCCCGCGCCACCCGACGATATAGACGATACTCGTGGTTCTGATATTTAGTTGGGCGTGGTTCTGATATTTAGTTGGGCGTGGTCTTGATTTTAGTTGGGCGTCGTCTTGATATTTAGTTGGGCGTGGTACGGGGCTTCAGTGTCTAGGGTTGTTGGTAATCTTTAAACAATTTAGTTTTGTTGTACTTGCTTTATTTATTTTCATTTAGGCTTCTAACCGCTTTTGTTGTGTTTTTAATCCTTTAGGATCTTGGTCTTTTACCTTTGTTGGTCGTGAATTCTTTTAAGTGACAAGCATGCTTTGTTTTTTTATGTTATTACCTTTGCGTTTTTGGAAATAAAATATAGGGAATTGCTAATCGCAAAGACGATTTTTGCTGCGCGCACGTAGTTCTCAGAAATTGTACATTTGAAGTACAGTTTTGTACAGGCTACGTACCTTTGATTTTAGATTTGACGGTCAATCCGTGTTGAAATTTATGTATTTTCTAGGTCTGTATTGGAAAAATAAATAGAGTGTTGAAAAGAGGTGACTAATAGTTCACTTCTATATTTTAGTTAGAATGTAAAGAGAGAGAAAGAGAGGACCAAAGGCACGCCATGGTTGCCGCATCATTTAGAAGGAGGCAGAATGAATTAGAAAGTATTTTACTAGTTTTAGCAAAATAATGCCGTCGGCCGGATTTGAACCGGGGTCTGCAGGCCACTAAATAGACCTACGCCTTATCCATTAAGTTACTATCGAAACGATACACGTGACACGTTTTACGCATATTTACCTATTGATTCAAAGGACTAATTCGCAGCAGACTAACGAAAACGCGCATTAATCAATTGATACATGGAAGCGAATCGAAGCCGTATAAATACAATTGATCGGACGGCCACCATTACAGCCGCCACCCGCAATAAGTTTTCGGCGGCCTTTGGGGATAGCGTCACGCGGTGCCACGTGGCGCCACATTATTTGACACCGGAGAAGATGGGAGGAGGAACCATGGCTCCCGATTTGGCACATGTCACCTTGTAGACCATGTCGTACAATGGCCGTACAATAAGTACATCGCCCATCGTACCTTCTTGTACTATATAGTGTTCCTATTGGACTAGGGTTTAGTAGTAGGTAGTCATGAGTAGGCAGACTAAGACTTAGTGATATTTTGGTACCTCTCTCTAAGAGAGCTTGTAACTATAAAGGTCATCTTTGACCAGCCATAACTTAAGGCTCGGGTGAGCAAATTCAGTGATTATTTTTGCTCCGGACTCAAGGGAGTCCAAGCTACACAGGGGTGTAGTCGGTCAAAGTCTTTGCGTGCCGGGGTGGCACTTATTCAGTGGGAAAGTCAAAGTGGGGAATATTGTCCAAAACACATATTCAAGCTTTGCATTCTGTGGTGGAACTGAGCACACAGAAGGTCTTCTCTTCACAGGGGTGAAGGTGTATTGGGGTTCTTATTGTCAAGGGATCATTTATATAGGTTTATATCAACTTGGAGTCGGCACTATCTAGATTAGCTTCTTTTGGATCTGCGAATTCTGTGGGCAATGGAGCCCATAGAATTTCAGGTTATGGGCCCACCATCTAGGGTGCCTATGTTCGATGGAACAGACTTCACTTATTTGGAGTTTATTATGGAGGGATTGCTTTTGGAGAAGCACTTATGGGGAATTGATTCGGGACAAGTGAGATGTCCGCCACCTGGCTTTGGAGGAGGTTAATATGGAGAATCATCTAAGGCTGCCCAGAATATAAACCGGAGTTCAGATGAATCAAAAGGTGAAGGGAAAAACCTTTTCGTGGATGGGGAAATATGGGAGAAGGATAAAGGGACACTTATGGTGAGGGGAGCTATGCTCTCCAACACATCTTCACTTAGAGGGGTTATCAGTAAAGCTGAAGAAAATTATAGTAAAATTTGGGAGTGTAAAAACACTATAGCAAAACATCTTATACTTAGATATGTGTCTAAGTCCATAGCTATCACTCTTTTAAGTCTTACCAAGGCTTCAGAAATATGGGAAACACTAAGGCAGATTTATAAGAGTGAGACTATTCAGAGGCAGCAGTTAGTAAAACAGGAAATAGAGGCCTATGTTTATAAAGGTCGTAACATGATAGAGTTTTGCAATGATATTGCTACGTTATATGTTGAGCTTGCTAGTGCGGGGTATATAGAATCTGAGGAGAGAAAGATCAATACACTACTCATGAAACTCCCAAATGAGTACGAAAACATCATTTATTGTATGCAGGCAATGGATGGCTCCTCATGGACTTGGAGCTTTACCATGGGGATAATTCTTGTGAGGGAAAGAACTTTGGAGCTTCGTAAGGGAAGTGAGAGGGTAACTGTATTTACAGCTGGTGGTGATTGGCGCAGGCGTGATGAGAGGAACGGCGGTAACGAGCGGAAGCGTGATGAGAGGAAGAAAGACGAAGGTAAACCTTATCGGAACTTTGGTGGAAAGAGAGGGAGAGGAAAAGAAATGGGAGCTTTGAAAAAGGGTGTTTGCTTCTTTTGTAGGGAACCGGGTCATTATATGGAGGAATGCCCTTGTTTGGAAGAACTTAGAAGCTGGAATGTGGATGAGGAGGAAGAAAGGGAAGAGCAGAAAGAGGATAAAGAAATCTTAGAGCTTCTCCACATTGGTAGAATGGGGAAGAGAGAAAAGTACACAGAAATTCCACGAAAGCAACAGTGTGCTTTTGGAGGTATAAGGGAAGTAAAAGGAAAGGAGGTACTTAATGGAGTTAGACAGGATGTGGATGTCAAGGTGTATAGAAAGTCAGATCTAGAATCTATAATTGAAAAAGGGAAAAATAAAAATAATGAGGAAAATTTAATAGATATTTTGGAAACAGAAAACTGGTCGAAAAAGGAGACTTCAACGACTTTCGAAGAAAGGGGAGAAGTAAATATAGGAGTTTTAAAAGATAGGGGAGAAGGGGAATATTTAATGAAAGGTTTAGGGGAGGAGAAATATTTATTGGGAATAAAAATAGTAAGTGATAGCGGAAAGAATTCCATGAGAGAGAGAGGGAGAGAGGGAGAGAGAGGGATGAAAAACGGATAGAGTCGATCACTTACCCATGGTTTTCTTCGTAAACCCTAAAAGATGTACCGACGATAATGATGCGCGATTCCTTGTTATTTCGCCATGTTATTGTCAACCCTAATACTGCTGTAAACCTTAATAATAAGGTATGGCGTATTGAAGGTCGCAAGACTACGTGAGGCGGCGGGACAGCGATCCGCATCTTGCCCAAAAAATGGCGACGTTGTGTGAACATGGCTCCGCGAGAATCAAATGTCACCCACCAGGAGACGAGGATGTGGATGGGAATAGTCAGAACAAAAAATCTATTTTTTGTGTTCTGTCCGCATTTGCCGTTTGTTTGTTATCTTTTCAGGTTTTCAAGGCGCGGCGTTTTTTCAATCCTAAATTTTGTAACTTAACTGTAAAATTTACACATCATGACTCTAATTTGGTGACGTTTTGTGAAACATTACCCATTTTAGGGTCAAATTTAACTCTAATAAGCGTCTTTTTCGTTTACAAGTCTGGTATTACTGTTATATTTCCGGTTGACACTGTAATAGTGTAAATATATACTCTAATAATTTCGAAGGAACTCAAATAAAGTTAAAACGAAAACGTAATAGACTTAACTTTCCGCGACTGTACAACATGTGTAAGTTTGCGACAGTACGCTTACACATACGCAGTTCTTCGCATGTGCACATGTTTTTTGTTCTTATTGTCACACACAAAAACGAACGTCTGAATGTATGTGAACGCATGTTTTTACAAACTAACTCCACGTTTATCTAAGGGCAGTTTTGTATGCAACCGACATAAGTTCACTACAATTTCCGTACGATTATCGGTAATGAAGTACAGTATTGTACGAACAACACATTCCGTACACCACACTATGCATGAAACAAGTACAGTAAAACCATTGACGTTAATTTACAAGAACCGTAATTAATGTCAAAGATAAATTAGATTCATTCATTGTATTTCGGGTATTAATGTCAAAATTTTGGGGTGCCGATATAGAGTACATAAGGCTAATAACGATTCACGGTGTACCTTTCAAAATGCAACTGAAAATAAAAAAAATAATCTTGAAAGTTGAAACAACCCTTCATTGCGGTATTGTATTTTTGGCAACGCTCTTTCGTCACACTATTTCGGAAAAAGGATTTTCGTCATGTTCGAAAACAGGAACCCTAAAAAATTAGCTGGCGTATGCAAAAATTACAGAAACACTGTCGTATAATGACTTGGTTACGAAGGTACACCGCGAATCGTAATTAGAGTAATGAAAAAATTAGAGTAAAAAAGCAAAAAAAAACAATTAGAGTAATGAACTCTAGTTTATGTGATAAAACTTTTTCACAGAGGAAGTTTACTCTAAATTTTTCAAGTACTCTATATTGGGTTATGTCGGCGATAATTATCCGCGCTGAAATTATAAACACTAAATTAAGCAGACGTACAAAATCTGTCAGTCCGTATAGTTTTGACGTCATTATGACATTAGTATTATTTGTCGCGCTGAATGTCAGTTAATATTCACACTGACGACGATGCTGTCGACGGACGAGAGTTATGCGAACGACTTTTTTTCGATGTGATTGATTTTTCGTTTAGTGCGATTTCACATGCGAGTGCGATTCTATTAAATCATAATTTGTATCTTTTTACTTTAAAAGTACAATTTTGCACGGTCGAACGTCGTCCGTACTCCACACTATTTAAAACAAACTTATATAACAATTTTTTACGCTAATTTAACTTACCTAAATTAGAACAATGAAAAAATTAGAATCGTTTACTCTATTTGATATCAAAGAGTCGAAATTTCGAGCGACCGAATTAGAGTAATTTACTCTAATTTCGATTCGCGGTGTACAGTACACCGTCAATCGCTATTAGAGTATATAACGCCAATTCGGTGCCCTTTTTTCAAACAAAAAAAACCCGAAATACAATCCATAATTCTATTTTTTCTATTATTCTAATTAGGGTTTTTTTTCAATTAGCGTTAATAATGGAAGTACACTGCGATGGAAATAGTGTGGCGTATGGAAAGGACATTTTCGTACGAAATGGTACTTTTGAATTACAAAGGCACAAAAAGATACTTGACATTATTGCGCACACATGTGAATGTGCACTGGAAGAAAGAGATGCAAACTCGTCGACAAAAATCACGTTCTCATATGTTCGTCCGTCGACCGTGTGAACAGCGCGACGGCGTTCGAATTGTCAGATTTTGTTTGAATACACATATTATTGTAGACATTGAAAGGGCGGGTATTTATTATTCAGGACAACCCAAATTACAGTTAGGGGTTGATTAGTATATATATTTTTTTTATAAAAAATAAAAAATCCCGATTAGTGTTAATAACACTCATTTTTTATTTACGCTATTTTTTCCTTTACTCTAATAGCGATTGACGGTATACATGGTTACGCAAGTGAAGATTTGAAGTGAAATTTGTCGGTGCGAAAATTTTGAAGGATATTCAATATCGGATCGTAGCTTACGTGGTGCCACTCAATTTAGAACACGTGGTTTACAAGCTCTACGTGATGGAACATCGACTCCGTTAAGCCGACCCGTAAAGTTGGCCGTACGATTACAGAAACGACTGATGGAACCGCAACGTAATAGAATCTTTGCCTATCCTATCCACTAAATGATTCTTTCCACGACGTTGACGTCATTTTCTAATAAAACTGGGACCATGCAATCTACCGTAAACGACATGCACTTGTCGTTGAGCCCATAGTTCAAAAGTAGGCGTTTTTTGGTAGGCCTTTTGTAGGCCGCCTTTAGCGTAAGTTGTGTTACAGGCTTTCCATGTGATCTTCTTAGATCGCTACTTTCATCAGCGACCGTCTGATCGTTCGAATTTGACGATAGTCCTATCGTAAGTTGTGTTATGGGCTTTTCATGTGATCTTCTTAGATCGTTACTTTCATCTAAGACCGTCCGATCGTCCAAATCTGACGATTTAAATAAAAAGTCGCTCAAAACTCACAGAAAAATATATTTTTGTCCGTTTTTTTTTCAAATTTAGGCATGACGTTTATTTCTCTATCGATCCATGTGCAACCCAACCCTGTTACTATTTTATTTCATTTTGCGGCCAATACAATATGGGTCTTAAGGCCATATTGTATGTTTTGCATACAATAGGCATATTGCATGGGCGTACGGTCACCTACTTTTGAACTATGCATTGTACGTGCGGACCAGGGCATCGTACTACACAAATCTTTGCAAACGCTTGTCAGATGCCAGCTCATTTTTTTAGCGCTTCCACAAATAGTGTGACGGATGGGCCGGTAACAAAAATAGCGCGACGAAAGTTCGTTACGAGATTACTTTTGTGATTTCGGTTGGATTTTTGAATGTATATAGCATGTGCAAAACATTTCCATTTCCGTGGTTATCAAGCGTGTCGCGGCTCAATTTTTTTGTAAATGGTGATGGACCTCCTCGAGATACATCACCATTTACAGAAACTTTCGACGCGAATGCTTCGCGAAAAAACATCCAACGGTCATTGTTACCTCCCAGACCTTTGGAGAATATTGGCAAGATTCTTTGTAATGTTGTTCGCGCATGAAAACAAAATAAGAGATACGGCGTTGTACGAATAGGTCCGGATTTCTGTAAACAACCTCACTTATCGTCTGATGGGACGCCACCCTAATATAGCTTCATCTGTTACACCGCGAATCGTAATTAGAGTAAATAAATAATTAGAGTAAAAAATGAAAAAAAAAAAAGACTTATTAATTATAATTCGGGTAATCAACCCTTTTAAAAAATAAAATTACTCTAATTTATTAATGACTCTATTTTGGGTTTCTTTCCGTAATGATTATCCGCGTTTAATATCTTTACTGTAAATTAAGTATATGTACAGAATTGACAAAACTTACAGTTTCACGTCATTATGTCGTTTGCACTACGCTGTTCGTGAAAACGCAGTTACATGATAATGGCCCGTATTAAATCATTTTCTGTATTTTTTTAATTACTAAAGTACTTTTCTAGTTAATAAAGTACCCTTTTGCACGGTCAGACACCGTCAGTACGCCACACTATTTAGAACGGCACTATATTAGACTTGTTAACGCTGATTCAAAAGTACCTTGAATAATGTAAAGAATAATTTATAGTTATGAACTCTATTTATGGTTATTGAGACAAAATTAGGGGTGACGGAATTAGAGTATATAACGCTAGTTACGATTCGCGGTGTAGCGTCAGCAAGATTGTATGTTAGAAGTTTAGAACCGACGAAAGATTTTCTGACGTGAAAACTGACACCGAAATTTGACGTTACTGTAGTGACAGCTGTTGCAAATATGGTGTGCACAATATTACGAATATAGGTGGACGGCTGGACGCTATTTGAGTTGTTTCGCCTTTAATAATTTGTTTCTAGCTCAAACTTATGAACCTTTTCCATGTAGTTTGGTACGCAACAGTACCCAAAAGTACAAGCGGTGTACAACTTCAAAACAGAACGTTAAAAATTGTCGGCGTTTGTACGCAAAAGTTAACTGTAAGGAGTACAAAAAGACGAAACGTCAAGACTCTTCGATGTATCTCTGTGTGAACGGATATATAAATCAAACTGTTAATAATTCGTAAGTGAAATACTGTAGCTTTTACGTACCATGACGTTACAATCCCGATGTATTCAATCAGTATCTAACGGCTCTGGTATTCTCCACGTGTTTTTAAACCATTAATCTTGACGTTTTGTTCTTTTGTTCTTGATGCCGTTACTGCGTACGGGCACCGACAATTGTCAATGTCCGGTTACGAGTGTACTCCTAGTGTACGCATCCGTAACAAAGTACGTGTGTATGGAACATAAGGTAGGAATAGAAACGAAGTTGAAACTTGAATTGTCGCGGTGAGTACAGTTTGCACTAGGGTTCTGTCTTGTTTTGTCTGTTTGCAACATCTCAACTCAATTTTCCCTTTTCTGAATTTGGCGTTGTAGTCAGACATGTTGGGACCACACTGACATTCAGATTTAACAAGTGTCATTGGAGGAAAGTACAGTACCACCGTGAATCGCTATTAGAGTAAATGTTTTTTTCGCCACAAAAAACATATTTTATCCGTACACACTTGTCTGATTTCAATTAAAGGCCGCCATTCATAAGCTGAGAATACTACCTTTCAATCGCAACCGTCAGATCCACAATCCGACAAGTGTGTACGGAGAAGATGTTTTAAGTGGCGAAAAAACATTGACGCTAACAGCGATTCACGGTGTACTGTACTGTAAAGGTGTCGGCTTTTGCGCTTGGAATCTATTAAGGGTAAGGGTATGGTTACATCAGGATGTCTCTGTAATAGTACGGACAGAAAAAGATGTGTATTACAGAGGCCTCAGTTACATCGCGTATCGTCTGTAAATAAGTTTTTACATACGTGTTCTGATATGAGTGGCTCCACGTAAGTTGGCGTTCAAATCTCTAAAATCTTCAAAGATTTGGAAACCGACCATTTTCGTATGGAAATCCGTACTTGCGTATTATGTACGTCAGTACGTGTACTTCGCAAGTGTACCGCGTCAATGTACCTCATAGATCTCCTTCACTCTGCTGACTTTCAAGAAAAAACCGTATTTCTTTTTGGCAAAGATTTTCGATCACTTGTCCGAGAGCACGTGACTTTGGGGACGTGTGAAATTTTCTTATTTTTCATCGACGCACGTGTCTATCGTCCAGGTGTAGCAAATTGAATGGTTCTGTATTGGTGAACCCACCTCCGCGAGGTGGGTTCACCAATACAGAGGCGGATGGAGCGATTGCTTCGCAGATGAAGACCAAAATGTAATCGGACGGTCGATGTCTTCTCCCGGATACTTGGGGTAGTAATAATTGTGGTGGGCGGTACACTGTATCGCTATAAGTCTATTACAGTCCTCTGTAGTGAATGTTTCTTTCGCCAACTAAAAACATATTTTCTCCGTGCACACATGACGGAACGTCGATCTGACGGTTGCAATTGAAATTTAAGATTCTCAGATTCCAATCGGCGGTCTCAAATTGAAAATCGGACAAGTGTGTAAGGAGAAAAGATATTTTAGGCGGCGAAAAAAACATTAACCCTAATAGCGATGCATGCATACCTGTGAGAGCAAAATGTGCAGAAGTTACAATCCGAAGTTCCGCACATCGCGGTGGAAATTCAAAGATTCCGATACTGGAAATTTCGTGCGTTATTTTATTTCAAAAACCGCACTATATTGAAAATACGCTATACAGGAAGCTCCGCATGCTTTATGATTCCGCACTGAAAATTCCGCACGTTTTGCTCCTAGATTTAAACCTTTTTATTGTTTTAACCATGGACTGGCAAAAAGTGTGCCATGGAAAGTCAAACTTTCATGGTATTTCCATGAAGGTCATTAGTAAATATTGTGACCTATAAAACCATAAATCTCAGATTCTCAGTCTATTCTTTTTGTCTCCACATATTACTGTTTATATTATACCACATTATGTGATTTATTTTATTTTCTGATTTTTTTTTCATCAGTTGCATGTCTCTCATTTGTCTTTTCTTTGTCCATGGCTATTTCTGAGAATTTTTCTCCCATCTTTCACAGTTTCTCCTTTTCTCAACCGTATCAAATTCTTTCCCTCCCTCTCTCCCTCCCTCTCCCTCTCCCGCTTTCACTCCCTCTTTCTCTCCCTCCGTATCTTCCTCTCTCTCTCCCTTCTGTCAAATCAGTTTCTCTCTTCTTCCATGAGAATGTTTTTCTTTCTCCTTTGAACCTCTCCTCTCTCTCCTCTTCAAGTACAATTGTCCATGGGAGTCACTGAGGAGGATGATTTTCCAGCCTTGAAGCGGCCAAAACTTACCTGCCAGTCATCAGAAGAAGAAGAAACTTCCTCTCTCTCCTCTCCCTCCTCTCCCTCTCTCTCCACCTTTCCCTCTTTTCTCAATTCTGTCCCAGGAGCCTCAGCCATGGCTGGAAAATCAGGTGGGAGAGGAGACTCTTCTTCCTCTCCCTCTCCCCCTTCTGATTCCGAAAGAATTGGATCCAATAATCAGATTAGAAAAACAGAGTTTGTTAGACTTATTACTCAAGCTCTATACTCTCTCGGATACTCCAATACCGCTCAAAAACTAGAAGAAGAATCTCAAATATCTTTACAATCCTCGGCGGTTACTGATTTTCGCAACGGAGTTTTGACAGGAAAATGGGACAAATGTGTCCATCTGTTAACCCTAATGCAGGTTTCATCTGAAGAAGTTATGAAAAATGCAAATTTTTTGATTCTCCAACAGAAGTTTTTGGAGCTTTTAGAAACCTCTCAAATGGCAGAAGCCTTAAGCGTTCTCAGACTACATTTGGCTCCTTTGGGAATCCACACTAAAAGACTTCACCTGTTAGCCTCTTGGGTTATGTGTACCTCTAAAGAAGATTTGTACTCTAAGTCACAATGGAGTGGCTCGGGAGGCGATTCCCGGTATCGACTACTTGTCGATTTACAAAGTTTGTTACCTCCTTCAATTATGATACCGGAAAAAAGATTGGAAAGATTAGTGGAACAAGCTTTACAGGTTCAAAGAGACGCATGTTCCTTTCATAACACTCTTGATCAAGCTTTCTCTCTCTTTTTCGATCACAGCTGTGGTCGGGACCAGATTCCTTCAGAGACAACCCAGGTATATTCTCTCTCTCTCTCTCTCTCTCTCTCTCTCT
Organism: Zygnema cylindricum; assembly: GCA_037447655.1. NCBI lineage: Eukaryota > Viridiplantae > Streptophyta > Zygnematophyceae > Zygnematales > Zygnemataceae > Zygnema > Zygnema cylindricum. The sequence goes on along the minus strand of JBBHKE010001059.1, from coordinate 36,706 downwards.
CTCCCTCCCTCCCTCCCTCCCTCCCTCCCTCCCTCCCTCCCTCGCTGTTCTCCTCCCCACTCACTTTCCCTCTCTCCTCTCTCTCTCTCTTGCTCTCTCTCTCTCCCTCTCTCTCTCCCTCTCTCCCTCTCTTGACTAGTCACTTTCCTTTTCTCCGTCTCTTCTCTTTCTCTCTCGGATTCTCGCTTCCTCAGATGTCTATCAATTGTTGGGTTTTTGAATGTGTTATGTGAAGCAGGTTCGATTCGATGGTGTGCTTTATTATTTTTAGCTTTTTTTTATTTTTAGCTCTATCCTCTCTTTCCCTTGTCCTCTCCATTTTCCTCTCTCCCTTATCCTTCTTGATTTCCTTCCGTGTCCTGTCTTTCCCTTAATAGTTAAACAGGTTCTGTTCAATGTTGTGCTTTATGCCCTTTAGCTTTTTTATTATATTATTGTATGTTATCTATCTTGCATTGCCTTTTTCTTCTGATTTTTTTTTTTTTGATAAGTCACCATAATCTCATTTTTTACTCTGCATAATGTCGTAAACTTTGCGATGGGGAAGGGTTTTTTTTTCTTTTTTCTTTTATCATAAACACTCCTCTATGCCCCCTCTCTCTCCATCCTCTTCATTTTCTGCCTCTCCCTTATCCTCTTCATTTCCTCTCTCTCCCTCATCCTTCTCCATTTCTTTTCTTGTCCTGTCTTTCCCCTTTCTCCTTTTACTCAGGCTTTATGATAGGTCCACTCCAAAGTTACCCATTGTCCTCTCCACGAAAAGTTACTTTTCTTTCCATGTCTCTTCCGCTCATCTCAGCCATCTTCTCTCTTTTCCCCTGTCCCTTCTCATCCTATCTGCCTCTCTCTTCTTTCTAAATACTCTTGATTTCAAGTGTTCAAAGTTAAGAGGACTCAGTACTTATATTCTCCCTAGTTTTGTTGTCCTAGTGAAGTTTGTCTACCAGGGACATAGGAATCTTTTGATTGACTCTTATCTCTTTTTGTTTTTCATAACTTTTTTTTTTTGGTTCGCAGGTTTTGGAAGACCACACTGATGAAGTTTGGTTTTTACATTTTTCACATGACGGGACTCGATTGGCCTCAGCTTCCAAGGACCAGACTGTCATTATCTGGGAGGTACCTTTTCCTTTCTCTCTCTCTCTTTCTGTTTCTCTTCCTGTTTCTCTTTCTATTTTTCTTTTTCTTTTCCTTTTTCTTTTTCTTTGGCTTTTGCTTTTAGTTTTCCATTTCCGTTTCCTTTTTCTTTTTCTTTTTTTCTTCTTCATATCCATATTCTTACCTTATGGCTTTCGTCCACCATGGGCGCGTCTCAACATCTCATTTAGGCTTACAAAATTGCCCATGAAAGACAAAATACAAGGTAAGAGAAAGGTCAGTCCACATGTATTGAGGATTCTTATGTTGTTTTTTATATTTTTTCAGGATTCAATCTTTCATTTTGTTAAGGGCCCATCTAGGAAATCTTTTCAATTGTCCGCATTTATATAAGTTTTCTTTGCTGATATGTCGCTCTCAGACTTAGAATCTTTACAGTTATTATAGTTTTTGTATAAGTCAAATACAAAGGTGCTGTTAAGGTCTATATATTCTGCTTACAGCTCATGTTTGTGATTTTAACAGCCCGACGAAACCTTTTGGACCCCTAAATTCCTCTACCTCACATCAAATATAGCCTTCTGGGAAAAAAATAACACATAGTTGGAGACGATAGATTTTAGCAACCATTAGTTGATATAGGGAGAGTGCTTTTTTCATCCTCTTTGCAAGTAGCCGATTTTAAAGAGATTGCAAAATTTTCGAATATTGCTATGTGTAGGTTACAGGATCGAGTAGGCATTTATTGATCCTTTGATCGCGAATTCCTCAAGGTTCTTTGTTGTTCATCTTTGTGGCCAGTTCGATGATGTTCTACGTTGACTAATTTCATGTCAAGTTTAAGGAGATTCTTGTTTTTTTGTATTTCAATCACAATGTCAAAAACGTTCTTGTTTGTATGTTTTTGTGACATGCTGAAATGCCGGTTTATGTATTTTAATAAAACAATGCACTAGAATTTTGGTTTGTATCTTGCATCATGCAGTAATTCTTGTCTGTTTGTTTGACAGAAATTCAAAATAAACGCTATGTGTTTGTCATGACACGTTGAGTTTTCTCTTTCGTTTTATCGGCTATTATCCTCAGCGTCTATCCCTTCCTTTTCTTTCTTCTTTTTGACATGGTCGATGTGCTTTAATTTGTTTTCTTCATGACAGGTTGGAGATGGCGAAACTGCTCATGTGAAGCATCGATTGGTCGGTCATACAAATGCTCTTTCATTCGTGGCTTGGAGTCCAGATGATACTCGCCTTTTAACTTGTGGAAATGACAATCTTGTAAAGTTGTGGAATACACACACAGGCCAATGTCTACGGACGTATGTGAAACATACAGCTGTAAGTTTAAGCAAATGAGCTACATTTTATTGTTTTTAGTATAGATTTTTGGAACTGGACTTTTATGGAAAGCAACGTCGTGAATCGCTGTTAGCGTTAATGACATGAATCCGGTGCCGGTTTTTTTGGCCCCTGAACTTAAAATAGCGGTGATAATAACAACAGTTTTTTCTGAGCACTAATTTGGTAAGCAGTTGAAAATTGTCCATGTCTTTCGGACCTAAATTAGAGTTAATAACATTAAATGAACCCTATATATTCCTTAACGGCAGTAGTGTAGCATTCAGGGATTCGTTTGTACTTTAGAGTCATCGTACAAATTATCTTTATTCTATGAACAAAAAATGTGACTCTGGGACTGAATTTGTTCACATCATTCAACAGTTGCCCTTGTTTACAGTTTTTATAAGCTAGAAGAATTACCATCCACGTACGAATTTGTTCATACGATTCGATGGTTGCTGTAAATTCTAAATTCTTCTGTAAGTTACAAACTGATGTAATCTTAGTAACTCTATGGGCCATGACTTGTGGTTTTGTCCTTTTTCAGCATGTCACGTCTTGTGCCTGGTTTCCGGATGGTCGACGTTTTGTGTCGGGTGGACTCGACAAATGTATGTATATGTGGGATGTGGACGGAAACGAATTGGAAAGCTGGTCAGGAAGCGAAATGCCTCGGGTTAACGACCTCGCCATTAGCGACGATGGAAAACATATGGTATGGACTCGGGAAGACGTTGACCTATTGAAATAGTCAAGTTGTAGTCATAGTTACCTTTTGAAGTTATGTGTGTTTTGGAGTTTGTAATCTTGAAAATTACTATTCGTTACAGTTTCCCTTTAAGGCCGAGTGTACCTTAAATGTACCCCCGAATTTTAGGTTTAGTTTTTCGTATTGTGGTCAGTAGTGTTGGGTATCGGGTAAATTCATATCGCGATAATTTCGATATCCGATATATCGAATATCGATCGAGCAGACTCCTCGATATATCGTACCGGGACCAACATAAATTATTGCGATATATATCGCAAAAAATCGGTGTCCATACAGTTCATGTACGGAAAATCGTACGGACCCCCCCCCCCACTGAGCGCACGCCACGGGTGGGGGGGGTTTGAAAAAATAAATCGGAAAAAAATAAAAATCGCATAAATATCCGGATATCTAGCTTCTAGGTACATGGATTCGATATATCGATTATCGGATACCTAAAATTCGATATATATCGAATATCGGCAATAGGTCTTCGATACCCAACACTAGTGGTCAGGGAAAGTATGAGAGGTCAAGGATGAGTAAGGGAAGATTGTCAGTGAAAGGAGAAAGGAAGGGAAGAAAATGAGAACAAGGACGGTTAAAGTATAGACGAAGAGGAAGGAGAATGGGAGGTGAAAGTGTTTGTGTGTAAGTTAGATAACTAAGTCAGTTTTCTGGAACTGAATAAATACGGAAAAACGATGGCAAGACTTTTAGAGTTATATTCCAGGATGTTGGTCTGTTACTGTATGTCTGATATTCGATATCATCCAATTATCTATTGGAGAGAGTGTTTGATAAAACAGAAGGTTGATGAAATGTTTACAGTTGATGTATTTACGACAATAAAGTACAGCTATAAGGTACAGCATAGACTGTCAAGTCCGTATGTGGAAACAGTTATTTTCCCCTGCTGTATATTACAGTACAGAGATGCTTCACAGTAATTATTCTGGTGTCTATATTGCAAATAGTATGGACCAGTAATCAGGAGCTCTAAAATGCCAAAATTGTTCGTGTTGGCCCATGATTTGCTTCCAAAATTTGTTTGGACTGAACTAATTTTCTTTCCCACTCATACTACACCGTGCATTGTCATTAGCGTTAATTTTTTTTTTTCGCCTTCTCTGTGCACACATATCTGATTTTCATTTGGAGATTGCCAATTGAAAGGTATAAATTGTTGCTTTTTATTGCAACCGTCAGATTAATAATTCGATGAGTGTGCACGGGGAAGACTGTGTTTAAAGGCCGAAAAAAACATTAATGCTAATAACAAGAAGCGGTATGCTACACTGCCCATCGCCATTAGTGTTCGTAACACCAATTGGCCGCAAAATAACACTTTTTTAAGGGAGTGGATTACAAATCGCCACGTCTCCCTCACTAATTGGTATTGTAAATTTTAATTCCGCATTTACACTAATAATTTCCTGTTCACTAATTGCGATGGGCAGTGAAGCTAGTCTAGACTAATGACGGTGATACATTTGGATTATTTATCTTTCCAAAGCGTGGACTGTTTACATCACGATAGGGAATCAACCATTGGACAGCGTGTCAATATATTTGATATTTGCCCTCAGATCTTGCTGAGACACTCTTTCTGTAGGAACCTCTGCCAGAATAAACCATAGAATCAATAACTGTTTGAGGTTGTTTCATGTGAATCACAAAGTCCTAAATTAGACATTTCCTGTCCTTTCATACCAAATTGGGAATTTTTGTGCCAAACATTAGTTATTGGAGGCCAAAAAACTGATGTTTTGATCCATCCACGTGAATTAATCACTAACAATGCGACACAAGGGTGGTTGACATCAAAACCATATTTTTTTGACCCTTATCTTTTCTGACAGTTTTTAAGTTGAAAACCTATTTCTGACTCTAAACTAGAGTATTGCATTGTATCAAAATTTGAAAAAATGTTGCCATTCTATGTGGTATGTGTTTCATAATGTGCCTATGTTTCGTATCCCGATGTTGTATTGTGCTTTATACAATCCAGAATTAGATGAATAGTGTGGCGAAGCAACGTTCGAGATCTCAAGCAACTGGGAAAACAACGACAGTTGATGAAGTATTTTCATAATGCACATTGCAACATACTGAAACCATAGTTCAAATGTGTGAAATCAATTGGAAATGCTTTATGTGGTTACCAGGTGGAGCGTTTCCAATTGTTTTTGCACATTTGAACTATGACTGAAACCGAGTTAAAAGGTTGGCTGGCACGAAATAGTAGCCGCATCCACATGTAATCAAATGTCTGTTAGTTTACCTTTGTTTTTGTACCTATGTTTAGATCCTCGTACCCAATATCGCACAAGATAGGAAGATGGTAAAATATCGCATACCGAGGGCATTTTTAAAATCTTGTGCTATTTATCGAGAATTGCCATTGATGCAATTCACTACTTTAGACCCTACATTCTTATCATCTTTCTTTCTTTCTTCCCCCCCTTTTTTCTTCCTTCTTTTTTCTTAATAATAATTATATGCAGGTAAGCATTTGCAACGAAAGGGTGATTCGTATTTATGGATTTGAGGACAAGGTAACCCATCAAATACCGGAATCTCAATCTATCACGTCTCTCGCGATGTCAAGTGATGGAAGATGTCTTCTTGTGAACCTTTCGAGTGGGTTTATTCACTTATGGGACGGAATCGACAGCAAAAAACCTCCTGCTTCTCCAGCTTTTAAATATGAAGGACAAGTACAGGGCCGGTTTGTTATACGGTCTTGCTTTGGAGGAAGCGAACAAGGCTTTATTTTGAGTGGGAGTGAAGATTCACAGGTGAGATATGCAAAATTTTGATTTTGATTTTGATTTGCTTTTTGTTTTTTTTTCTCATTGTAATTTTGAGTTTGGTGGAAGGCTAAAATTGGAAACAACAGAAGTTAGTAACAATCTGTACCAAAATTGTGAATCGAAGTGGTTCTGGTGTGACCCAGCCTCGTATGAGAAAAAACAACCTTTATACCGGGAGTTGTTTGGAACTGGTTTAAACTTGGTCCAAACATATATTGCTTTATGCTATTAATATTTTCATATGCTACGGTACAAAATGTTCTTTTATGTTACCTTATGTTTCCATTACTTATCGATGTTGCATCCTGGTTGTGAAGTGTGGAAAATGTGGTACATTTTTCATGTACTAATCGAATTAATGTATCCTCATTTTCTTCCCATTATAACTATTTATTCTGATTACATAGATTACATTACACATGTTACACCACATCACATCACATCATGTCTTGTCACGTCACGGATATCACGACACGTCACGTTACATCCCATCCCATCCCATCCCATCCCACCACATCACATCACACCACATCAAATTGTTTAAAATAACACAATAGAATACATTTACGTTACAGATAACATTATATACTACATTGCATTGCATTTTATCGCATTACATCATGTATGTTATGTTACGTTACATTACGTCCCATTGCTTCACATCACATTGCAAATTCACAAATTCGTGAATCATTTTGACT
>JBBHKE010001059.1:0-27500 GCA_037447655.1 Zygnema cylindricum | reverse complement strand
AGTTCCCAAGAAATAAATAAATAAAAATGATATGCAAATTTTTGGCGCAAAGTAACTACTCAAATTTAATCCACAAAAGTACAAAATGTACTTCCGAAAGGAAGAAGTACAGCCACTAGAAGATAAAACTGTAAAAATGAAATATGTACGATCAAATGACTTGCAAAATTGCTCATCCCGATAGTCACAACAAAGTATTATGATCCTCACCTCGGGAATTTTAAGCAAATCTAAGTAAAAGAATTACTTCTCCCTCTCACTTATCCTCTCTCCCTCTCCTTCTCTTCCCACCCCCCCTCTTCTCTCTCACTCTGCCCATGCGTGTCACTGGTTGCAAGTGGCTTATTTCTAAATCGACAGCTTAAAACTCAAAAAAGCCATTGTTTCTCTCCCTCCCTCCCTCCCTCCTTCCACTTCCCGTTGCCTCCCTCTCCCTCCCTCTCCCCTTGCCCTCCCTCCCTCTCTCCCTTGCCCTCCCTCCTTTTATCCTTTGCCCTCCTCTCTCCCTCTTCCTCTCGCTCTCTCTCTCACTCCCGACTTATGAAATCCCATTTTATCTCCTCCATAGTTAAGTTCATTGATTCTGTTTCGAGCTCTGAATCCCTCTACAGTCCATAGTTAAAGTTTACCAAAAGAGGGATAAACCAAAACCTCCCGTCCTCCCTCCCTCCCTCCTGTCCCGTCCCGTTGACAGAATCCTGTTCACGTTGACACACACAATATCCCTCCCTTTCTCTCGCCTCTCTTTCCCTCTTTTCTCTCCTCCCTCTCCCACTCTTTTTTTATCTCCCTCTTTATTTATCTCTTTCTCTCTCTCACTCTCCCTCTCTCTCCCTCCCTCTCCCTTTCTCTCCCTCGCTCTCTCGCGCTCTCTTGCGCTCTCCCTCGCTCTCCCTTGCTCTCCCTCTCTCTCCCTCGCTCTCTCGCGCTCTCCCTCTCTCTCTCTCTTGCTCTCCCTCTCTCACACTGCCCATGTGTCTCATCGGTTAAAAGTGGCTAAGAATCCAAAAATTGTCACCTAACTTAAAACCGTTGACTCAGTTAATGCTCCGACACCATCAGCTTTCCACATAGTCAAAAGTTCGTCACTTCTGAACAAAAATTTCTCCCTCCCTTTCTCTCCCACCCTTTTTACCTCTCTCCCTCCTCCTCCCTCTCTCTCCCTCTTTCTCCCTCCCTCTCTCTCACTCTGTCCATGTATCTGAATTCTCCAAAAAAAATTCATCAGTACTTATGGCCGATGATTCTATTCTATTGAAGGCTCCTGAAAAAAAGTTATTCAATTTTCCGTGCATACTTTATGAACGTTGATTCTGTTTCCTACTCCGAATCCTTCTACGGTTACGGCTTCCCTAAAAAACCCTAAAAAAGTCAAAAGTTGAACACTACTAAACAAAAATTTATCCAATAATTTTTCATCCATACTTTATGAATGGTGATTCCGGTTTGTCCTCCAAATCCATCTACATTTACGGCTTCCAAAAAGGTCAAAAGTTGAATACTTGTGAAGATTTTATTTTCCAATTATTTTTCAACCGTACTTACGACCATTGATTTCCGAATCCATCCACGGTCGCGGCCTTCAAGATAGTCAAAAGTTTATCACAAGAGGGATAAACCAAAACCTGACCATCCTGTTGACGGTCGACTCTTACGAGATCGGGCATAGTCCTCAAAAGACCGCTTAAACTACTATATCCGAGAACGTTCGGATCAATTGCCAGTTCATACTCCTTCTCAAAATCGTACTTCATTTTGTCCAAACTATACCGCATTGACGATGTTACACTGCTAAATTTGTTTTGCACAAATTGTCTAAGTTGATCCATCGTAGCTACTTTTGGAGAGGAAACAGGTTTCGACAAAGACTCTAATGGAGGAGGCAAAGGAGGTGAGCTCACATACGTTTTAGTGAAGACATCGGATTGCCCTTCAGCTAAACCATTGTCTTGTGATCCACGACTATATTTTTCTAGCTTAAGTTTTTCACCATTTGCTGCCCCTTTCCCACCGAACCCACTAGTAGTAGAAAGCCAGTGCTGAAATTTAGTACCAGGAGTAACCATTTCAGCTCCTGGGCTTGTTTGCATAACATTTACAAGATCGGGAATAGATTGTAAAAGGTTCCCGAGTTTGGTATATCCTAAATCCTGAGCTCGTAGTTCATACGAAAATCGAATCTGAAATAACATTTTAAGTTTACTCAGCAGAAATCCTTGAGGACATGCAGAGAACTGTTCTCGCAAAAGTGTTTCCAAGTCTCTCATTATTTTATTATCCCCAAAAATACCAGACGCCATGAAGGACTGGGAAGAGAAATTGGAACCTGAACTTAAGCCTGAATTTAAACTTAAATTTACAACTTTATTTGATTTTGAGATATCTGCAGTTGAGTTCGCTGACATAGTCGAAGTTGATGACATAGTTGAACTCGATGACGACATAGTTGAGAGCGAGGGTTTATGAACAACTGACACGGGCAATGACGGGGATAGTTGTGAAGCAGGGTTGGGAAGCTGTTTTAGCGGTCTCCGATTATCTTCACTATGTATTTGCCTCCGATTCTCACCTTCGGAAGTAAGGGAAATTGGTCCAGGTGTAGGAAGACCTGGAGACGGAGCAGAAGGCAAAAGCCATCCTCTGTCTGTAGTGGCCAATTGAACCAAATGAATCAATTCTCCCAGTGGTAAACTTTGGAGTTTTGGTCCACCCCGTCCTTTCAAAGCTTTTGCAGCCGCATATCTACGACGTCAAAAAAGCCAATTGGAATTGTTAAACACAACCTTAAATCTGTTGCACATATCTCCAATTTTGATATTGAAACTCTAATTTTGATATTTGAAACTACAATTCGTTAAATAATAACCAAGGACTAGAGTTTGGCCAGAATCCAAATTCCTGAATACATACAACTTTACATTTATTACATTTTGTGGAAGAAAATATGAAATTTCTGGATGAAAGTACCAAATTCTGGATGACAACTACAACATACCCATATAATGTCTGAGATTTAAACTCTCAGATCTCCCCTTCCCACTCCCTTTCCCACTTCTCCTCTCCCTCTCCCTTTCAAGACTTACCTGCCCTTAGCCTGTCGCATGCATTCGCGACCTTCGGAAGACTGCAAAAATTTATAGAGAGCAGTCCAAATTTCAGGTGGAAAAGTATCCTTTGGGTCCATGGGATCTACCCAAGCCCAACAAGTTACCCGACCCCTCGGAAGATATATTCCTCCGAATTCATTCATATAGAACATACGCCCCTCGTCGAAAGCTTGTCTCATCATTTGCTCAACGGTTGTGGCATTTAAATGAGGGTCAGCATATGATTGAGCTCGGATAACGACATTTGGCCAATTCGGCAAAATCTTATCGGTCTCTAATGACCTGAAAGTTTCTAAGACGATCGAAACCCACTCATTTTCAAGAGTTGGGGTTAAACTGAGAGGTTTCACACTGAATACTGACATTGGTTCTACAGAAGAAGGAAAAGTATTTACGGCTAATTGTTGGATACCTTGTAGAGCACTTTGTTGAATACTTAGTTGACAAACTTGTTGAATACCTGTCACAACAGGAGGTGGAGGCGGTACTTGGGGGTTAATTTTATACTTATTCGGTGGGATAGCTGCAGTAATGGAGCTACAAACCGTAGAGTTTAAAGAAGAAAGTTCCCAAAGACCATCTCCTTTGGCCAATCTGGTCCAATCCCATACTTTACTTGCCGACCCTAATAGTGAATGTGAGACTGAACTTCTCGAAGGGCATGAAAGAAGGACATTATATCGTCGATTTCGAAGACCATGGAGGGCATTCGAAAAGTCTCGATCTCCGGAGATAAGAAAGACGTGACATGGGGGAGGATTATCAAGAGCCCATAGGAAGAGACCTACAAGAATGGCCTTATCACTCGCATCTTTTCTGCCTGTTGACAAACCACAACAATAGATTTCAGGAATAAGAAAAAATCAAACATCTACAAAGGATTTAAGAATAAAAATTAGACAAACAGCATCAGATAATACAGAACATAGAAGTGATTTGCAATTCATAACATACAAAAGCACTAAGGATATACAAAATGCAATGTTAATAGACAATGTCCATCAGAAAATTTATGCTGGAATTTATTGTTTGCAATCATACGAACAAAGCCAATATCCGTTAGTTTTAAACAAGCCCTTGCAGCCAAGCTGTCCTCCATAATCGTACACACCCTTTTCCCTGTTCTTCCAATGTTTGATTTAAGAAAAATCTTGAAATAATACTACCAGCCTAATTAGCTTGAGCTGCATAATTTTGTTCAAATAAATGAAGTATAACTTGTCTACATAAAACAAACATCTATGTCTATAAACACATGGAATTTCACTCGGATTGCTTGGCATTACGAAGTCAAAAATCTCAAGCAGCAGCTGCAAATTTCTTACCCCTCCCCCTGCCCCTCCCCCTCCCCCTATCCCTCAAAACGTCTATTATGTACCATTCTACAGCTAGACACTCAGTCCTCCTCAACTTATAAAATTTATACCCTATTGTAAATATTTTCCAACCTACAAAAGACCAAAATTGGCTCATGAACTGGCCTCACGCGCACACAAAGCTTCAACGCCATAAGAAGACAATGTAGAAAAGATACAGAAAACGATATAAAAACAACATTGAAAACAACATTGAAAACAATATAGAAAACAATATAGAAGAAATTATAGAAAGATATATAGAAAAAATTATAACAACAATATAGAAAACATTATACCAAGTACTAAACAGAGAGTGCTTTCGACAAGACTTCTTCTTTTGGCATACAACAACAAGAACATGAAACTGAATACTGTTCCAAGTTTCTTCCTTTTAGCTTCTTGTGATTGAGCAACTTCACATGCAGTTTATGCTCCAGTTCAAATTAACTAATTATACATCAGAAAAGTCAAAAGGCGAATATCATATATGTACGGATGTGTGACTGAAAACCGGGTTAATATACTACATCGTGTATCGCTATTAGTTTTAAATGTTTTTTTCCTCGTTTAAAAGCACAAAACAGCATGTTTTGTGCCAATATCTTGCATGTCAAAATAAAAAACAAGGTCAATTTGTAGAAATAAAGCCAAAAAAAAAACAAAAATGTACAAAAAATACAATACTTGTGTAAAAAAGTTTGATCAAATTAGGTTAACGGACCGTTTGGCACATGATGGACGTTAATTCCGGTACTCGACAAAGCCTCCGTAACAGTTTTTGATAACATGTGAACGTCTCCGTACGCACTAATACTGATGGTTCCATGGAAACCGTTTTCTGACAGAGACTGTCTTATGTTTTGAGCAATACTGTGAGGATTCACTCCGTTAGGGACGTCACAGTTTTCTATGTCCCACCAAACGGATATTCGAGAATCTGACGAACCGGAAGGAGGATTAGGATTGGTTGCCATTATTTGACGGTCAGATGTGGAGGATCTCGCGCCATACGTGTAAGATAACACGATTAGGGTTTGGGAATTGGAGAGGAAATGGATGAAGGGATATAAAAAAGTTTGAGGATATCATTTCGAAAACAAGGAAGGTGAAGTGACTGGGAGAGATGTGTGACGGTGTTGTGACTAGGAAGAGAGAGAGAGCGAGAGAGAGAGAGAGGGTGAGGGAGAGAGCAAGGGAGATGAAAGGTGAAGTGTCACGAAGAATGTCAAAAACGTGACGTCACAATTAGAAGGTGAATCTATCACAGTTAATAGTGTGGATAATTGTAACGAAACTAGGAATGTCCGGCTTTGAGATTTCGTCGTCGAAATTTGGAACTGGCAAGTCTACCGTACTTGACGTCATCGTAGCATTGGATCTGACCTGAACAAAATATGCAGCTAGACATCGTCCTCTTTTTTTTTTTGCCTTGCTTTACCGTATTTTTACCTTTTTAGCGACAATTTTAACTGGATACTTTGAGTTTCGATGGATAGATATCGGGTATTATACTATTATCTGACGATTGCGTTGACGTAGATGTAATTAAAAATAAAATGAAAGGCTTAACCATCGACAGTTATCCAATATGGTTCAGATCTACTTTGACGTGATATTTACAAATCTCACGGAATTAACTGAGGTACTTACGTGGCACATACTTTACACGTCACCCTGGCAAACTTTGGAAGCAACTGGTCTATCTGAATTCTACACGTGTATCTAAACTCAATTGATTTATTTTCCGTACGGAATACCTGAAAAATGCATGGGATTTCATTTTGGGCGGTTAAATGAGCAGCCATCTGACGGTTTTAATATTCAACGGCTAGTTGACACTTTTGATATGTAAAATGAGAGAACCTGGATCGCAGATTCATGCAGACAGGAATTATTAGTGTAATTTAATTTACTAATTTAAGTTGTAAAACCTACATACTATCTACAGTACAGCAAGGGTATCGAACAAGCCCCCATACAAGTGTGGGACCTTCGGCACCTCGCGGCACCTCGCGCCGACATTCTGCACCTCTTGGGATCGGGTACGAGAAATAGGGTTTTGGGGTTTGGGTTGTTTTTTTAATAAAAAAAAAACAAAAACAGAAAAAATAAACCCTAAACGAGCGGTCGCGGACGTCTTCGGCACCCCGGAGGGCCAAAAAGTTGCAAGATTCAGTACAGTACAGGCCAACCGTTCTAATAGTGGATTCTGTACTGTACTGTTGGAGAAAAACGCTGTCGTGGAAAACTTATTAAGCCGATTCCACCTGCCCAAATTTCATGAGAACTGTTCCACCCGTACACGGGCGATTTGAAAACTATTGGACGGCGACTGCACATGTAATTCTACCATTAAAAGTTTAAAATGACGCCGTCGAAAACGTATTTGGAACAGTATCCACGTGCCAGCGGGCCAAATGCTACGTGCATATCGTGAGATCGATCGGCCAACTTCCAGACTTATCGAAGAAGCTAAGCAATCTACGTGTTCATTTAACAGTGTGGAAAACGGGAAACAGTAACGGGCGGCTGGGGGAAAGTTTTTCGATCAAAAATGACAAAAGTAATCGACCCCCCAAAAACGTCTGTACGGTAGGAGTGCTTTTACTCGTTCACCTTCGCAAGCGTGGAACCTAATGGGATTTTGACAAGTGTCACCGAGTCTAGGCTTTGCACACTACAGTAAAGTAACGCTTTTCGCTCCTAGTGTGCAGTAATGAACCATCAGCTCGGATTACCCATAATTGTACGATAGGATAAGGTTAACTGGAACGAATCAATTTACACTTTTACAGTGCTTCTACTGCAGTAAGAACCGGAAAATCCGAAGCGCAGTACACCTTGAATCGTTATTAGAGTAGATTTTTTTTGAGCGTATAGGAATAATGACCGTTATTAACGCTAATTGGGAATTTGGAAAATTTCAAAGAAATCGTTTACTCTATTTAGGAATTAGGTTCTTTTTTAAATAGTATGGATAATTCAATTTGAGAATTTGAAAAAAAAAAGGTAATACGCTAATAACGATTCACGGTGTACTGCACTGTAGTGACCTTTGCCCTTACTGCTCGCAGTAACCTCATTTCGTTTCGCGACCCCGACCTCGCAGGTGAGGAAAGAGACGCGGATTAACATTTGCTTCGTTTATGTGTATATTTTTCAGATGTTTAATTATCAACAATACATGTTTCAGACTTTCAGTACGTGAACTGCCTTTGCAGAGCTTGCGCGTTGTTTTTGTGCCGTAACTGCCTTTTCTGAATTTGTTCCTGTACACGACGGCTTAAATGCACACGTGTGCAGCTTCTTTTTAGTGTGACGCTTGTTGGCGATATTCCTGTACTTTCTTGTACCATCATTGCACATCATACTTTTTTACCGTACTGCTTTACATTCATACTTCGGTTGAAACTACAACCAGTGTTTGGCGTGACCTACGTCCCAGTCGGTTTTTTAAATCGTTCGAACCGAACCCTGTTACCGAACTGTCAAAAAACCGTAGCGTAGTTCGCTTTGGTTCGGTTTCCAAAACCGGGCCTGGTGCCTACCTACACGGAGTTCCTTCGTTCGTCAGATTTTGAAGATTGCTGTGCACTCGATTACCGTCCTCTATCTTTGTCGAAGGGGGGAAAGCTGGAAAGGAAATAAAAAAGAAACAGGTCGGTGAATGGGGTGGACCTTCCGTCTTCAAAACTTCGAGACTGTCTTTTGAGTGCTCTAAAGGAGTGGATAAGTGATTTCTGCCGTCCTTTACTTTCACTCAGAGGGAGTCATGGCTTTTTATCGATGCCTTTCTGTACTCCCTCTCGTCCTTGTAGCTCTCTTCAGCGTCCATTCTGTGAATGCGGAGATCTCTCGTTCTGTGATTACAGTTGATACCAGGGATATTATTTTGTTCGACACATTCGGTTTTGATGGAACTGGCCACATCAACATGAATTTGTCCAATATAGTTGTCCATAACGAGATGTCAAAGGTCGCGGATCTAAGTCATATGGCCTTTTTCATCACAACCAATGATGAGGAGATTCAGCTTCAAATCGATCGTCAGGAAGGAAAGTGCGTTCTGGATGACAGCAATTATATCATCAAACTTTTCACCATAAAGCAAGCGATGGAGGGCAAGGATGCCAATGGCGTTTTTGTGTTCAAACACAATGTTATGAATGCGCGGGAATACAGCCTGTTATTCGCAAACTGCCAGAAACATGCTGTTATTTCTATGGATGTCAATTTAGCTTTGTACAACGTGGAGAGACACACAAAGCCTGATTACCTTCCGGCTGGAAAAACGCAACTCCCTAAGCTTTACTTTTTGTTTTTCCTCGCTTATCTCGCTGCTGGATGTGCTTGGGTTTATTTCTGCTACAAAATGATTGCCTCTGTTCACCGAATTCACTATCTCATGGGTGCTCTCGTCTTCCTTAAGGCGCTCACCGTTCTTTCTCAGGCTGGCGAATATGCTTACATCAAGGCTACTGGAGTTCCTCATGGATGGAATGTGGCATACTACATCTTCACTTTTGTTCGAGGAGTGATGCTTTTTACTGTCATTGTACTGATCGGCACAGGCTGGTCTTTCCTGAAACCATTCCTACAGGATAAAGAAAAGAAGGTTATAATGATTGTGATTCCTCTTCAGGTGAGATCTTTTGACAAACCCTTTGTTTCAGGGGAAGTCCTGATCGTGCTTTTGAAGTATTTTCAGTTGGTTTATATGTGATAAACTGCAGGTTAGTGATTATCAGTCACACGTCATGCACTCTTTGTTCATTTTCTTTATGTAGATCTTAATTCGTTGAAGG
Organism: Zygnema cylindricum; assembly: GCA_037447655.1. Lineage (NCBI taxonomy): Eukaryota > Viridiplantae > Streptophyta > Zygnematophyceae > Zygnematales > Zygnemataceae > Zygnema > Zygnema cylindricum. The sequence goes on along the minus strand of JBBHKE010001059.1, from coordinate 18,230 downwards.
TTCTTTTAGCTGAAATTTTATTCCAGTGTTGGAGGGCTATGAAGTGTGCAGGCTTAGGCTGCAACTTATCTCATTTTCATGTTTTCATATTTTGGATGATAGGTCTTGGATATCTCTGAACGTACTGCGGCTAGCTATTTTTCTATGACCAGAGCGAATATCAGACTGGTTGTTATGGATCTGTTCTTACAGCTTTCTGAGCCTCTGTGTGTTGCCTCAAATATCTAGGTTTTTGCAAACGTGGCGACTATTATTCTGGATGAGAGTGGCCCTTCTTCTCGGGAATGGTTTACCTGGCGGGATATATTCCATCTCCTCGACATTATTTGTTGTTGTGCTATCCTCTTCCCCATTGTGTGGTCTATCAAACATCTTCGGGAAGCGTCACACACAGATGGAAAGGCTGCCCGAAACGTCGTCAAGCTGACTCTCTTCCGACAGTTTTATGTCATGGTTGTCAGTTACATTTACTTCACACGAATTATAGTGTACTTATTGGAAAGTACAACACCTTATCATTATGCCTGGGTGGCAAAATTGGCAGGCGAGACAGCCAGCTTGCTGTTCTATGTATTCACTGGCTACTTGTTCAGGCCCGTCGAGCATAACCCTTACTTCGTATTGGATGAAGAGGAGGAGGAAGCTGCAGCTCAAGCTCTCAAAGACGATGAGTTTGATTTGTAATAAAAACATTGAAAAAAAGATTTTCGATTGCAGTTTTGGTGGCAGAGATTTGACTTGGAACATTTAGGATAAGTTTTACCCAGTCGAGCAAATGTGAGCTGCTGCTTCTTATGTGCTTGTCCAAACTATATTTACCTCAAGCCGTCAGCTACCGGAAATTGCCCCTGTTTTCATTCTGCCGAAACATATTTCTTTTCACATATATGTAGTGACGTTGAGAGACTGCGTTTCTTTTCAGATCGAGCTAGCATGGGACTGTTTCGAAAGCCATTTACTGCAGCAGTTTAGGTGTCAAATGGTGCGAAGGTTCTTGAACACTCTGACAAAGATCTTTAGACATCTCCTTGTCTCGTACATGTTTTCACACAGCTGCACACTTTTTAGGTGTCAAGACAGTTTATGTTTCGTTGGCTAAAGGGTATTTTAACTCTCTTTTGCTTTGTTCTGTAGCCCAAAAATGTCTTGGTCCTGCAGCGCGAGATATGTGTATTCATTGAGAGGATGATGTAAAGATTTCTTAGTTTCCTCTATTTTTGATTTTTGTTTCCTTTGATTGGAGTTGTTTTTGAAGTTAGTGATATGGTGATTAGGGCAATGTTCTCCCTTATTTTTTTTTCTAAATAAAAATGGGGTGCTTTATCACTGACGAGTGCTATTCTTGCCATCTGTTTCAGTTTCCTAACAAGGATTTGAATGTGCCTCCATGCTTTTGTCTCTTGTGGATAGAGGCGTTGTCCTGCCAGTGTGGCTTTCATGGTGATTGTGTTCAAGAAATGACAAATATCGTTGGACACATTCAAATGGGCAACATGGAGATGATAGTTGTGATTGTGCTAAAAGTGTATAGTACAGTAAAATCTACAAGCGTTTTATAAATGGAGGGAAAGACCCGCTTAATGTCTATGATGCAGCTATATAATGAAGAAGACTGGATAGCATGTGCTGGCGCACCCTGGCAGCTTAGCTATTCTACTTCTTTTTACCAGTGTATAGGGATTGCCACTATCTTACCATGTTTGGTTATTGTGGCAGTGTCGATGTTAAGTGTCCATGTTTGCTTGTTTGTGTTACTTCAACCGACATTTGGTAACATTTGGTCTATATCTGATGTTTGTGGATTTAATTTGGTGCAGATAATTCTATTTCTGTCACACAAGTTCTGATTGATTGTATTTGTCGATATTCTCATTTACTTCTCATGGATCTCATTTCCATGCAGCTTCAGTCCCATGCCCGTATGGATTGTACAACATGCTTTGCCATTGGAATTTTACGCGATATGCTTGTTCGCAAATTCATTTATGTCGGCATTTTGGCACTTGACAAGTCTAAAATTCTGTAGATTTCAAGCTTGTGGTCATTTCACATGTGAGGACACTACCCGGTTGTCACTAGGTAAGAAGCACACATAACCCCAGGCGGATTTCAGTCTAGAAAACACACTACCAAGAGAGACACAAAACACTCTCGTCACATTTCCGTCACCCATCAGAAATAGTATAGCTTTGATTCTCCAAAATTTTTCGGCTTATCAAGTACTTGCTGCATTTACTTTCAAGTAACAACCAGACGTCATAAACAGTTGCAAGGCAAAGCAGCGTCCAGATGTATCCTGCAGGTGGAACCTGTGCGAGGCTTTGTTTACTTTGAAAATGCTTTTTAAGAAAAGTTGCGAAGTTAGGCCTCCATAAGTGATGTCGTCTCACAGTCAAATAAAAATATATGACTAAACGGTTTATGACTTTTTACATGACCATCGAAAATTTTACATTGTTAGTGAATATAAATGATGTAACTTAAAGCTATGATAAGGTTGTTGCTAAAGATGATGGAAGCATTAAGGCAGGGAACAAGGACGAAGCTGATAGGATAAAACGAGTGAAGGGTGGAAGTTAGAGTATTTTATGTTAATGTAGGATTTTTAGGTTTTTTTCTATGTACAGTAGAATGCTTTATGTTGCTGGTCTAGTGGCCTTTTACCGAACCAACAGTCATAATACTGGCTCGCTATGTTGATAAGAAACAAATTGCGATATGTTGCCAGTTTCCAGCTTGTTATTGCGATACAAATATCCTCGATGGTTGCTTTGACCTTTTAGGGATTTTTGTGGGTTTACGGTTATTGTCTGCTGATCGCAGTGTTGGGTATCGAAGACCTATTGCCGATATTCGATATATATATCGAATTTTAGGTCTCCGATAATCGACATATCGAATCCATGTACCTAGAAGCAAAATATCCAGATATTTATGCGATTTTATTTTTTTTCGATTTTTTTTTCAAGCCTCCCCCCCGTGGCGCTCCCTCAGTGGGAGGGGAGGGACCCGTACGATTTTCCGTACTTGAACTGTACGGACACCCATTTTTTGCGATATATATCACGATAATTTATGTTGGTCTCGGTACGATATATCGAGGAGTTTGCTCGATAGAAATTCGATATATCGAATATCGAAATTATTGCGATATGAATTTACCCGATACCCAACTAGCTGATCGTAAAGTCACAAATTCTTCTGTACTTTACTGCTAAAATTTGGACTAGTCTTGTACTTTTGGTCCTATGGAGTGCGAGTGCGAATTTATTGTACTTAAGTATAGTGCAGTCCGGACTGGAATTTCGTACTAAAGTACTGTACTATATTTTGGTGCCGACTTTATTAAAAAGCGCAATGGTAAACCATCTGAGTCCATAGGAACAAAAGGAAGTAGCATTGCTAAAACTGAAAAAACCACATGACTACGGAATAAACAAAGTGGAAAATCAAGACAAAACCGACGAAAATACGAAAAAATGGCGGGGAAATCAAAAACACCCCAAAAAGCAAAACCCCGCAAACAAAACATCAAAGGAAATAACTAACACCAACATAAGTCCCCGAATCCCGGAGGAGCACGAGGAGGAAGTTCCGGAACACGCCATCGATCAATAACGGCAATAGACGATAAAAGTAATTTATAAGCCAGCACCTGTTGTAGAGCCACGGAAAAACGTTGACGAAAAAAGGAAGTAAGGACTGAAACACAAGGGCTCCCAGGTCCCCGCCTCTCGAACGAGCGCCGACCACAAGTACGAAAAAACTCGTCCAAAGCCACACCCACACAACCAAATATCTCGACCGCCATCGGAATGAAGCCATCCATAGCGTCGCGACAGGCATAATCACGCTCCTTCCTTTTAGCCGCGTCACGGGCGGCCACTCCCACATGCCGAGCCGCTTGGGTGACGACTGTAGTTGAGGTAGGGTTCGCCAAAACAATATCACCAAATGTACGACGCGCACCATCAAGTAATACAAGGTCAATCCGACGCGAAGGAATAATGTGAGAGACCTCTCGACGAACAAAAAATCCCCCCTCAGAAGCGATAGTAGCAATGGTGTCTCGAATCGCGCCGTGCGCACGAATACTCTCGCCCCCGTGGGAGCAACGAAGCAAATGGACCCCGTCGGGCTTGAGAACGTGGCCACAGGAGTAAACGAGTGAGCCAAGCAAAGGTGGGTGAGGAAGGCCAAGCCAGAACTTAAGGGCCGTCGTGAACTGAGCCGGTGTGAAACGAAGAGTAGATAAGATAGGGACAGCCAATAGCCAAGCTCCAGAGCCAGGTCCACCACAAGACAGGAACCGTGCACGCGAAGAATCGGAAGGAAGCGCCTCGAGAAGCTCAAATTTAATAGTGGCGACAACCCGATCAAAAATGGATTCCTGAACACCGGAACTGATGTCGTAACAAGAGTGGAAAATGTCGGCATGTCCTCGATAGCAACCGGATTAAGAGAACGTGATGCATCCAAAAGGGACCGTTGGAAGGCTAGCTCACCATCTGAAATACGGGGAACCACGGCCGCAAGAATAGGAGTGTCCCCAGCCAGAAAACGGGAGACAATAGTGGAAGCAACAAGGCACCAACTTCCCAAATAGGCGGCTGGAGCAACACGCGCCGTCGAGAGTAAACCCAAACCGTCAGCCGAGACAGGAAGAGAGGCTTGAATGCGTGCCGCGAGCCTAGACTCGCGATCAAAAGCTCCACTGCCCAACAAAGTGTGGAGGACATCCATAAGACGATCGTCGAAATATAGTATATAGTAGTGTTGGGTATCGGGTAAATTCATATCGCGATAATTTCGATATTCGATATATCGAATATCGATCGAGCAGACTCTTCGATATATCGTACCGAGACCAACATATATTATCGCGCTATATATCGCGATATATAGTATTTTTTAAATTTAATATTATTATATTTTAATATGAAATGTTATTTTAGCGAAAAATACAAATTGACTGATACGCCACGTAAGACGTGATTTTCGTTCCGTAACTTAAAGGTAAACACCGCAAAATGTAACCGACAAAAAAGTACAAATTCTGTAATTCATATAATTAACTATGGGAATTGATCATGGCAGTGAGTGTTTTGGTTGCGCACAGTCACTTACGTCATTTTGTCAAAAATGGTACGTTCGAAGTACACATTTGTACAAGTAAAGTACCGTTGAGTATAAATTTGACGGTCAATCGGTTCGACAGCTTTGACTTTCAAAATATTGTTTCAACAATTCAACCGCTTAAACTTTAGCCGCGCTTGCAAACGTCGACCGTCATAAAAAAAATAGCAATTCACACGGCCAGCGAACGTTTACGGTAACAAAACTGCGGCAACCACATGTAATTAAAAGTGTTGGAGACAGTCACTTTTTGTCGTTACGTGAGCTCCAAAGTGAAAGCCGCAAAATTGAAATTTAGTCGTCTAAGCGTTACATTGAACTAGACGCAAACTGAAACGAAACCTCTTTAAACTGAAGTACTGTAAGGAAATATTTGAAATTCTATGGGCTCCATTGCCCACAGAATTCGCAGATCCAAAAGAAGCTAATCTAGATAGTGCCGACTCCAAGTTGATATAAACCCAAATAAATAATCCCTTGACAACAAGAACTCCAATATACCTTCACCCCTGTGAAGAGAAGACCTTCTGTGTGCTCAGTTCCACCACAAAATGCAAAGCTTCAATATGTGTTTTGGACAATATTCCCCACTTTGACTTTTTCTAACGAGGAAAACAGTCGAAAGTTGCACAAAAACCTGCGGACAAAGAGGAAAAAAGGCTGCGGGAAAACTGCAAACCGGTTGAGAGTTTCCCTCGAAAGAAAGGCGAAATCAAAGAAAATAGCTGCAACCCTAATCTGACCTCTTGCTAACTTTCTACGAAGGGGGACGGGATTCAAACGTGTTCGGGTTCAGTTTCACTGAGAATCCGATAAATCCAGATCTGCGATGGCAAACTCCAGAAGTACATTCAGTACAGTACAGTACTGTACTGTACCCAATGGACGAATCGAAGCCGGCAGACGCGGAAATCCTTTTGCCGTTTTTTATGCGTACCCGAAATAATGTCAGATATATGTTTTTAAATTTCGTAGCAAATCGAGATAAATGTAAAAAAAGTTGATAAATAGGGTGCTGCTGACGTATGTATATATCTTATACCGCACGATTTTCGTCAGGCGTCAGGATTCGTACACGATATAGTATATGCCTAAAATAGAGAAATTAACACTAAAACAGTCATACTAATTTCTTGAGGCTAATAGCGATTCACGGTGTACTGAATTACTGATGTAAGTTTTTAAATCCAAAGTCCAAATCTCACAAGTCAAATCTGCTATTTGTCCGAATATTCTGAACCGTAGATCCTTTGAAAACACAATCTAACTGATTACAAAAATTCAAACCTGAATATGGTTGGAAATAAACATCTTTGGTATGGAAAGTTTGAGAATGACATAGCTGTGGAATTAACAATTTTTTACCCCCTCCACAGCTGCCCCAAAGAGGCACCTTCTAGCTCCAAATATAGCCAATCACGACACTTGTCTACGATATTCTGATGTAACCGGTGTGCGGTGATTTGGTGTAGATCTAATATATTTTACTATTTCGAAACAATTTAGCAACTTCAACCTTAGTTGAGAATTTGCATACTTTTGTTTTGTTTTTTTTTTTAACTCGGAATATTCAGTTTATGTTTATGGCTTTGATTTTATTGTTTTTTAATAAGCTATACGAATAACAAAGGCAATTTATTGCTCTTTATTAGATGCAAGTTTGACATGCCTGATTGTGTCTATCAGATGCAAGTCTTGATGTATTATATCAAAAGTAAGCCTTGATGTATTTTACCAGATGGAAGCTTTGACGTACTTTATAAGTTGCACATCTCGACGCATTCTACAAGATGCTTTTTGACGTATTTTATCCGATGTAAGTCTCGATGTATTTCATAAGATGCAAGTCTTCACATACTTTATCAGATGTAAGGGTATGTCCCCATGTATTAAAGTATCTACTTTTCTCTGTCTTTTTGCCCTAAAATTCAGGGAACTTTGACAAAAACTTTAGCCGTACGAAAAAATCATTTTTACCAAAGTAAAGTAAACGTCAATTCATACTGTGTTGTTCAACCTGAAATTCACAAGAATGTTCATGTCCCTCTCTATTCAGTAATTTTTCAATTAGCTTTTGAATAACTGATTTTTGCAAAGATGAGGCCCATAAATACAGTTAAGCCGTCACGACTTGAGTGTATGCACTTTCACTTCACGTTCACTATTTGATGCCACTTTTCACTTTTGGACGTCACCATAGTTAACAGCCTCTATAAACCACTGTGTTTGCAACACATCTAAGTGCACAAAATTAAAAAAATGCACTGATTGGCTCCAAATAATACCTTTGAGACTCACAAAGTACCAAACCGCTTTTGACTTGCAAATTACCATCGGAACACTAACCAACACATACAATTTATCATTCACTGACAAACGATAAATTTAATCACAGCGACAAATATCCATTCCCTTTTAAATTCATTTGCTGCTCAACTGTCACAATCCTGATTAAGCATTTTGTATCTCCTCTTTTATAAACTTTAACCAAAGTTGGGAAAAATCTATTTTCGATACATGCAAGTACGCATGCCACAGCCTCGTAAAAACCATTCACCAAAAATGACAAATGCTATGAAAGCAAGAGAGCCACCACCTATTCTAAGGACAGATCCTGAGTTCCCTCCTTCGAATTATGAAAAACGTTGCTAACACGCTGATCCAGTGCAAAGGAAACATATCACCATCGACTTTGCATGTCAATTTTGCTTCTTTGCTCCGAAGGTGTACGGAAATTTCATCCACTGGATCCCGCCACGCAATTGGCGTGATAAAGATGTATGCAACATAGGAATGCTAAGTCTTGTGGAACAGTATCAAACTAACAGTTCCATAGAACCGGCTGTCAATACGGGCTTTGATCAACTGTTCCTTTTTCCAGACATAGCGGCAACCACCTGCACAAGGATAAAAAACGACACAATTTCTTTTTTTTGTAGCAAAGACCTATTTCTCAAGACCCATTACGCCATATATTATGAAAGAAGGAAAGTGGGTTTCCATAGCAATGTTGGGAAGAAACATAAATTACTTCACATGCTGTAATCTGTAGGATAGATCGCCACACTTCCTTGGTTAGTAAAGCCTTTTATTCTATAATATCATTTCTTGAGTTGACGAAAGGATATGAAAAGACAAGAATGTGATGCCTACTTCCAAAAATCAGCAGAAGTGCCAAAAACCTTTTTCATGTTCAAACTCAGATTGTCATTGTACAATTAGCGTATAACTAGCATTCAGGAACACTAGAAATGGACGGAAGAACCATATTACCAACAATTAGGCCATCAAATAAGTCAGCATTACAAGTGTGAAGTAAAAAAACCGCCACAAACGGTCATTCGAAACCGGGAAATCTTCATAATCCCTTAAACATCTGAGAAACTAAAAAGGTTTCACATTTAAATGAAGAATCTCAGGAAACAAGGTTCGAACAGATACATTTTAACAGCCAAAAATAAAACCCTAAAAGAAAGAAGGAAAGAATCAGAGCACATATAGCACATGTACTACAACACTATTGTTTGCAGAAGTTAGAAAGAGACAATTGAAAATGATAATAATAAACAATTGTATGTCATGATGCAAGACGGAACTACATGTCACAGGCAGCTCTTACCCTGTTCTCAGGTGGCTGGTTCTTACTTTTTTGGCTTATCCAGAAAGTTTAACCAATCAAACAAACTTCCACAACGATTTTCATATACAAGACTGAAATGATGCTGAAGGTCGAGGAACAGTTAAAAAAAAACCACCAAACGATTTCACTGAAAGGAGATGCTCTCAAGAGCTTCAACTGCTCCCACCTAATCTACCCCTCACTTTGTACATTTCAGCTAGCAGACCCATAGCCTGTTTGGAAAAGAATCCAGTAAAAGGCGTGAAATGGAATACAATCGACTGATGATAGATGGAGACAGGGGGTTATCGAAAGATCATAGCTATAACTGCTTCTGAACATTCACAAAATACCAACCAATGAGAAGGACGGCTACGAAGTTCCTATTATTAGTGTTGACGCCAGCCTTGTGAGTCGCATTCTTTGTTTGCCTTTTCATAGGTTAATTTCAACCGCAGTAGAAGTGCATAGAAGTATGAGTGCTTACTAGTGTGATGCTGAAACAAATTACTGGGAACAGTGGACCAGCATTCCACATCATTTCCTTCATGCCAATATTTTTTCTAGAGCTTTAGACTCGAGGTTAGACAGGGCAATCCTAGTTTGAAGTGCCAGGATTTTGAAGCCTCCCCGTTATTTAGTTTAGACCACACTACACCGTGAATCGTTATTAGCCTTATGTACTCTATATCGGCACCCCAAAATTTTGACATTGATACCTTAAATAGAATAGATTACACTATTTAAGGACGTGGACCATACTCTGCCACGTCTCCCGGCACTAAATTAGAATGAATGACGCTAATTTATTCTTTACACTAATAATTTCTATACGCTAATAACGATTCAAGGTGTAGTCTACTGGTTGCAAGTAGTATGAGAATGAGTATCCCCTCTTTTTACGTGGACGAATGTGTGGATCAGACTCTTTTGCGTCAATATTATTGACCCCCCAACTATTTGCAGTCATAGTGGTATTGAGAAAATACAGGATCCAGAGAACAAATTCGAAGTGGAGGAAAGATTAAAAAATGAGAGAAAGCTTAAATAGCTGACATGGTTTGCAGGCTGAGCTATTAGGACCTAAAAAGGATTGTTCACACGATCCTATCCTGAAAGGGTTTCCAAACCTTGACGTGCCAAGACAGAAATACACATCAGCACGGACCCAAACTCGCACTGATAACAATACGTCCAACACTTATGTTAAACCATGCCACAAAGTGTAACGGCTTGCAATTTCTTTGTGTCCCTTCACCAAGCCTGCAATTCTTTCTTTGTTAAACAAAAATGTAACACTTGAAATTTGGACCACGAGGAAAGGGAAATGGACAAGTGAGCTGGGAAGTTTTCCCATACCTCAGAAGCTTTTGGGGGAGGAATAGGTTTCACGGCCCATCGCTCCCTGATGGGAGGTACAACTGCTGGAAGGATAAGACCTGACCGACATTGCAGACAAAGAAACAGAGAGGAAACAATTTCACATCAGTTGTCAACTTTATTCCTTACATGGATTAAAATCAATCAACCTTTCAACAATTAGAGATTTATAACAAAGAAAGGCATTTTCAGAGTTGGTTGAGAAAAATATAACTTTCCAGTCCAGAAATAAATACAACATTTGGTTTTTTGATTCGAGTATGGTAAAATGTTTAGTACATGATACGAGCAATGTGGAAACACAACTGACTAAAGAAAATTAACATTTTGAGGATTAACATTAGTGACAAATTGTCAACTAAAGTCACACTAGTGTGTGTTAATTAAAAACTTCGAAACTTTTTCTCCTTCTTGAAAAACCAACAGGTCCATAACGTCTATCAGATAGTTTCCTTATCCAAAGAAAATGGAGAAGTATCAATGAAGTCCACAAATACACTTTCGTTTTTTTAATGTTTGTGGACACCATGAGGTACATTTTCATTCAAGGTTAAATGAGCTATTGTCTGATGAATTTTTCTTGAAAAAAGTAAAACGTAAAAAAAAAAACATTTTAAGATCTGACAGGAAACGATTTCCTCCCCCCCATTTTTTTTCATCAGAGAATGGCCGTATTTACCAGAACTCTTCAGTAATATTTACTGGTTTTCACATATGAAATACATGAAGGATGATCTTGCTGAAAAAAAATGAAGATATATTCATCCATTAGCTTCGACAAGCTACACCAAATGATGAGCTGACCTATTCCTCTTCTTATATTAAGCAGCCAGAGAAGATGAAAATAGCTTAAAAATAATACTCAAGTGAATAGTTTCCAATTGTAAGCTAGCTACTAAATAGCAGGCCTATCTGAACCTAAAAGACGATGAACAGAAAATCAAATTAAGAAGATGAAAATGTGAAACGAATAAACTAAGCTATACAATAAACGACAAAACGAATTTTAAACGTAGACAAATGTTTGCTATTTATGCTATATGTTTGGTAACACTACAGGAGTATCAATGACGCATTTTCTGCAAATTTCATGGGGAATACTGCGATTTCCGGCGCTTCAATCGACCGAAATGCTGAAAGTCGTAACAAACTGAATTCACGGAGTCACCGTGAATTTTTGGGATGATACCGTTACTGTGACGTGGCACGCGAGATTTCTCACCTATGGAGGCGATGATGAGGGACCAGCAAACGACAGGCTCTTGAATGAATGCATGGCGTATGGAAGCTCCAATAGCCATGGCTGATTGTGTGTGTGTGTGTGTGACGAATCGGGAGATGAGCAAATATTAGGGTTTGGACAGCATCAAACTTTAGGGTTTGGATGACATCAACATCGCGTGAGTTAACTGCACCGCATGAAGAGATAGATGCTATGCGCTGAAAGTGTAACGGAACGGTTTAGCGTAAATAATTTGCTCAAAACTTTAAACATTGAATGACATGCGTAAAGGACATATTTTAGCAGATGTAAATAAGCGTAGTATGTGTGTAATTGACTAATTGGCTATTGCATACGTTATTTTTCTGTACGAATGTGCAAAATATATATTGCAATGCGACTGGCCCTACCCGTCCGATGAATCCGTCGGTCGAGCTCCATCGTCCAGCGCCCTGCCTCGGCTTCACCTGCCGCCGACACACGCTGGTGTGACAGTCACGTGTTGACCTCCCAAAAACATGGAGCCTGCCAACTGGCAGTTCTCCGACCGCAGATATTCTCACAGTTTGGATCCGCACGCCGCATTTTCGCAGTTTACCACATCTGTCCACCACGCGTTTGCAAAACTGCGGGGATCCGTTTTGCCGTCCGTGAGGAGACAAAGTGACAAACATATCTACTGTATGGTAAACTTTTGTACAAAGGACGAAAACATCCATGTTCCGTACAATGTTATAAATTTTCTACATCCTCCATAGAGGGTAATCTATTAAATCTTATCATCTGCCGTTCACAAGTTCCATAGCTTTGACCGAGTTTAAGAACAGCTAATTGATCTGAAACCATGGCTGCTTGCGGGCTTATCAGGACACAAAGTCTTCTTCAGTCACGTCACATAACCTGTCTTCATTCAGCGGAATGCAGTTCTTTGCATTTGTCTGCTCGTCCTTTCAATAGAAATTTGCTCAAAGTAAGGCTAGAGAGTGCGGTAGAGGTGCTGCATCGAGGAAAGCTCCAAGCAAGAGCATCACTGAGAGAAGACATGGCAGGTTCCGAGCCCGAGGAGGTTCGGGAGAGGTTTGGAGAGACTGAAGATATTGTCAATGCGAGGGCGAGATTAGAAGCTTCCCTTCAGCCAGCCCCCAGGATAACAGGAAGACAAATAAGGTGAATTATAATTCAGATTTTTCGATTCATATATTTGACAATTTTAGCATTTACAGCTTACAGAAATGTAGCTTTTCGCAACTTTAGCATGTGGCTTATTTTCTCCCTCACTATCTCTAGCTCTCTATATTTGAGTGATGGTATATTCCTTTAATTTTATCTTGTAGACATTCAAGAACACTATGTTATTATAGAGTAACAAATTGCTAATTTCTGACCTTTTCTTTGTGTAACTGAGCTCGCCCGTGTAATGAATATGACTGCCGATTTAAAAAGTTCTGCATGCTAACTATTGTGACTTGAATGCTCTCTGTCCATATACCGTTTCAAATTCTTGTAGAAGTGTGAGACGCTGCAGTAATGGCGTCTCAATTTGTCTGTGTTATTTTTTTCTAAAAGACAATTTCGACTTCTTTTTATGGTTTGAAATGTCAGTTACTCTCATAGTGTTATGCAGTCTTTTGCCAATTTTTCATGTGAGCGGCTTTTTTCTCCAGATTATGGTGATAGCTAGATAGCTGGTTTGGCCGAACAAAAAACTGTTCTGACAGAGGTGAGGAATGAATGGTTGTTGGTGGTCGACTGCAGGGAATTGGTTCTTGCGAAATATGGATGCTCCTATGATGTTCGTCTATGCAAATTCAACAATAGAGTTTATTTACAGGTATGCTGATTATAGCCATTTGTGAGCTTCAGATGCATACTTAGAACGTTTTTCTGCTTAATTCATAATTTATGATTACTTATTTAAGGATTATTTAAGTTCGAGGCCTCAGACAAACAAAAGTGTTGTTTCAAGTTGGTATTTTGCATATTGTTTATCTTGTTTCGGATTACTAGGACAAGGACGAAGAAGATGTCAACGACCAATTACCTATTGAACAGAAATGAAAAGGTATAGTCTTTTTAATTCATCATAAGTCTTTCGCTGGTTGATGGGCTTGTTTTATGCAGATAATGTGGAAGTGCCTTGAGCAAAGATCATTTCATTTGACGGTGAGATATTGACTGACCTATCTCGCTGCTCTGAAGTCACCTGCTTTGGCTGGATATGGCCCCAAAGTATTTTCATCATACACTGCTACATTAAAAACTTTCAGTTCCAGGAGTTCTCCACTGATGAGCTGCACCTGATTTGTATGCTGTAACGGGCGAGTCAATAGTAATTGTACAAAAAATTGTATGATTTTGTAAAAATGTACATGTTTTTGTACGATTAGGCTGATTACTGGTAAGTGTCGCCAGTAGTAACGACCTTATAACAAGTAAGTATTGTTCCAAAAATAAAATGTGGCCTTGAGATGTTATTCAGAATAATCTTGTTGGACAAAAAGATTTCAAACAGAGAAAATGAAAATTTTTAGGGAAATTTCTCAAGTGTGTAAATTATTCTGGGAGGTGATTTCAGGAGGAAATGTACCTTGAGCAGTTGGACGCTGTTGCGGAGTTTCTTAACATTTGGGGTGTCGCTGATAAGTATGTTCGAACCATATTCTCAATCTTAGCCATCACAGTTCCAGAGGATTGGTTTTTGTTTTTTTTGTCCTCTGCATGGGAATGGCGTGTTTTTGTAGATTCTGCACTAGAATGAGCTCATTATTCGAAGACCACGTGTGCTGCAGTAGTGGCCAATGCATGCCTCTTAAGGGATGGTTTCCTGCATATGAAACTCTGTGTAGTTACCTGCAATTGTTGGTGATGTGAATGTTTGTTCCTTTCTTCAGGGTGAGAAACTACGTGCGCTCGACAAAGCAACGGCCAGGGTATACTGGAGGTGGGGGTGCCAAGGCTGTCTCAATTCCTCTTGATATCGGTCGAGGAGAGAGGCGAGGACAAGAATGGATGGATCATTTCTGAAGTTCATAGATGAATGGCTCAAAGGGATTTCAAATGTACTGAACATGTATTATTTTATTTCAATGTAGAAGATTAACAGCAACTGACGACAGTATCTTGTAGAGTTATATAAGGCATGTGAGCTTGTATTCTGGCAGTGTTTATGTTGATTGTATTGCGATATACTGTAAGCCGAGTTAGAAAGTAAGGATATTTTATGTTACCTTTCAACTGAGGCACGCATATATTTCTATGTTCGGAAAGGAAAAATGGGGCAGTCTGATTGTTTAGCTAGAGCTGGATAAGGCGCACTTATGTTTTTACTATTGCAGAAGTGTTCCTAGGAACTTACAATATTTGCCATGTCCCTTGTGAGGCAATTTGAATGGTCATATGCAGACTAATTAAAGAGAGTAATTTTTCAGCAGTGTACATAAGTTTTGCCATGTGTGCACAAGAATGATCGAGATGAAAATATCCGTGTTTCCTGTGACTGGGTGGGATGTAAAAACAGTGCTTTTCCAGATGTTATGGCATGTCATTGGCAAGAACATCCTCTAAATTTGATATGTCATACCTCGCTGCATTGAATCAATATTCTTCATTGAATCAATTCACCCTCACTGGAGAAACATATTCCCAATATGTTTTACGTTTCTGGTTGGAACTGAATCTGATAAACCCACAGGCAATTTATTGAGACCTTCTCAATACAGAGTTCCGTTGTTTCACCTGTCTTCCAAAATTTTCCAATCCATTTTCCAATTGAAATTAAGTAGGTTGCAGCTGAAATTCAACACATGCTCAGGATTTTCCCATTTCAAATTCGTTAAGTTTTCTAATGATATGATCATGATCTGACATGTCATGGCATAATCAATACAACCAACATAATCGACATACATCTTCCTGCCTAAAGCTTTTAAGGGTATACAACAACTCTTCACAACCAGACATATACAATAAAAACTAAGCCTTTTCAATAAATGTGACAGATCAGAGGCCAGCCTAGTGGGTGTTCACAGATTACAGGACAAACTGACGAAAATGATGTCAGATGAGCCCAAAAATTTTGTTCAAGGTTGATGCACACACATGAAAAAAGCAATGCTAAACCTTGAAGGCTCCAGAACATAAAAAAATTATTTGTCTTAAATGCTGGCATCAAATAGTCAGCAACCACGGCTCTTCATTAAACACTGTGAACCTACAGAAGCAACAATTTGCGTATTTACATACAGCTCAAGGCAAATAACTCGCTATTGTATACCAGGGAAAACATACACATGGCACTGAGTCCTGGAAATTCATTTAACTTTCAATTACCAAAACAAAAGGTAGTATGTACATTATCGCTTCCTTAATAAAGAAGTATAGTCACATAACGTTTTCAGAATCTAATGTAGCAACTGCTCTTTAATTAAATAGCTACAACGGCACATCCAGTTACCCTTCCCGCATGCCCTTCCATGTCTATGGTTTTCTTAACCTTCTGATGTTCACTTGACAAATCAACGATACTTGATTCATCCGTTAACCCCTCTATCACACAACAGTCTGCAGTCAAAGCATCCTGAAAGTGAGAACTGTACAATAGATCGACGCCTACTGAATAGGGGGTTGATTCTTTGTATGGTAGAGAAGTGTATGTTCCTCCAACTACCCACACTTGCCCAACGAAACTCACGAGCCGAAAATTTAACCTAATCATTCCTTCAGGAGCTGGAATTAACCCCACAGCATCCAAATGATAAGAGCCGCTTTCATTGGCCTCCAAAGTACAGAGCTTCTGCTCTTGCAAATCCGCTCCCACAAGGAGGCCACCATGACTGACCACCTGTCGCAGACATACCTCCCGCTCGAGCCAAAATTCTTGAGCAAACCACTCACGCTTTTCAGGATCCCATATATCTGCTTTCACTTTCTCATCGTTGCGACAAAACCTCGCAGTTCCGCCAATTCTTCCTCCAATAACATAGAAACAACCACCGAATACAGCAGTGATGCTCCGCCAATGAGTTGTAGTCATGGAGGGAAGCTGCTGCCACATGTCTGACTCTGGGTCATAGCACTCAGCGTCATCCATGTCCTGCTTGGCATAGCCTCCTGCTACGTAAATTTTGCCGTCCGGAAGGACTGAGCAAGAAAAGTTGCACCTGGCTCTGTGCATTGGAGTTAAGAATTTCCATTTGTTAGAAATTGCATCATAAGTTCGCACCTCTCTCGTGGCTCCTAGCAAACCATTGTGACGGTCAAATTTAATCCCTCGGATATTCATGTATGTCCCACCGACAACAATTAAGTTGTTTTTTATAACAACAGAAGCAAAATCAACCAAATCTACACCAGGAGGGACGCCTGGCATCTCAGCAATGGCTCGCCACTTGGCAGTATTCGGATCATAGGCACGCCATTGGCCTTTTTCTGTGAAAGCCTCTGTCCGTACATAAAGATGCTCCTCTGAAATTCCAGCAATATCTCTGAGTCTGTGGAGAGAGCCAGATTTGATGAGAGAGCGCCATGCCCGACACACAAGAGGCATGTTTGTCGCTTGACAAAACCGAGAGGTGCGGATAAGACACTCGACTGCAAGCTCGTCATGAAGACCAGGAAGGAGAGAAGTGTTTGACGACATATTCCCCAGGTGATCAGACATATTCATATCGACAATACCTTCTGTATCCATGGCTACTTATCTGGCCGAAGAAAGAAGATTACGCGGAAAAAAACAATTATATGTTGAGGACGACAAGGTCATTTTTTGTTGCGTCACAAGAAAGATGAACAAAGAGGTTAGGGCAAGTGGCTGACATGTGGCAGGCTGCCAACTGTTGGTCTGTTGCCCAGGTCAGAGATATTTATTTCTTGTGTAATGTTTGATCGGACGGCTATAACAGGCGTTGCAAAATGAGCTAACGGTGGATTTTGCGATGCTGAGATTCTATACGCTACATACTGCAAACTATTTCGTATTTCATTGTTCGTCAATACGGGATTCCATGCATGCATACCGTGGCGGAGTTTCCCAGTTCGACATCTTTCACACAAGCACAGTTACACACGGATAAGGGCTAATCGTACGGCCATATCGCGACGACGTGAAGTCAAAACCGAATGGTTTGAACCACAATATGACAGATTTACAAAAGGATTACGGTACGGAACGATAAAGTAAACAGTAATATTCCGTACAGTCCAGCAATTTACAATTCAGTACTATACTGTACTGAATCTGTACAATCTCAGCGATGCATTCGTTCCGACGTGGACAGCCAACACGAGTCTTCCAAAAGAAAGAAAAAAAATTCTCCCATCGAAAGTATAACTGGGGATGCATTGGTCAAGTTGATTCCACTTTTTGTAACTTTGTAAGAGACTTTTGTTGAAGAAGACGTTTGTTGAAGGTGGAGTTCGTCGGATGTTGAACAGCGGGCTTCAAACCAGAAACAGCAGTATCTTCCCTTCTTGCATCTCTTTCTCAGTAAAACCTCATAGGAGAGTCGATACTTTTTTCTTTTTCCGGGTGTGTAAAGAAACGCTAAGGTCCTCTAGGAAGATGCTAAGGTTTCTTAGAGTAGTCTGAAATAGAGTCGAAAAACTGCTGGAAAAGCGGGAAGACCATGGGGCAGGAAGATGCTTCGGCAGGGTATCCCATCTTCATATCAGATGATGGACAGGTTATGGATCTCACAGGCAGCCAACTTCCTGATCTCTCCTCTGTCCCTCTGCCTCCCACTTTGACCGAGCTTGACCTTACAGCCAACCGTCTCTCGTGCATAGATCCTCAGTTCCGCCAACTGGCACAGTTGCAGAAGCTCTCCCTACGACAAAACCTCATTACTGACACCGCAGCATCAGAGCTTTGTCAGC